>CAUYRT010055224.1:0-22109 GCA_963574885.1 Lepilemur ruficaudatus | reverse complement strand
TTCTATATATTTTTAGTTGGCCAATTAATTTCTTTCTATTTATAGTAGAGACGAGGTCTCGCTCTTGCTCAGGCTGGTTTCGAACTCCTGACCTTGAGCAATCCACCCGCCTTGGCCTCCCAGAGTGCTAGGATTACAGGCATGAGCCACCGCACCTGGCCAATTGACAGTTTTATGACTAGTTCAGGAACAGATACGTATTTTACGTAGCAAGGGAGCAGTGAAGACTTTACTCTCTGTAATGGAGATGACTGCAGGAGGGAAATGCTTCCACTAGGAGACACAAGGGTCCTTCTAGACCTTGAGCTGTGGCTGCTGCTTGTTCTCTTTCAGCTCCTTTGTCCAGGAGACCAGAAGGCAAGGAAAGGAGTCACCATCCTGCAGGAAACCAACTGATCCACGAGGGGCTGTTGTTCCAAAATGGGGACAGGGAAGACTACCCTTGGCACGCCGGTGATCTCTCAGGCTCTCTGGGTGCTCACACGCACAGGTTTGAAGGGTAAGTGTAGGCCACTTGTGTCTCAGGGCCCTGCTCAGATGCCACCTGCTTTCCTGAGTTACGGCCTGAAGGTTGGTGTCCCCCCAGGTTCATATGTTAGAACCTAGTACCCAGTGTGGTAGTGTTAAGAGGTGGGGCCTTTTGGGCAGTGAGGTTGAAGGGATGCCCTAGTCCCTTCTGCGCCTTCAGCCATGCGAGGACACAGCAACGGAGAGCAGGCCCTCGCCAGACACTGAATCTGTGGCACCTCTGTTACCAACCCGGCACAGAAAGCTGATCACTGAGACAATGAGGACTGTCAAGGAAGAAAGCGAATTTATTACAGATGACGTCACCCAGGGGACAGGAGAACTGCCTCCAATCTGTCTCCGAGCAACCGAGGGTAGGGATTTTATAAGGAGTTCAGGAAGGTGGCTACCTGTTTGGGGGCAGGTTGTGTTGGAGGCAACACGTGCAATAGGTCTCGTTCCAAAGTCACAAGTTGGTGATAGATGGTGAGTCTCGGTGTTGTTACCCTGTGAGAAGTCTGCCATTTCTGGGAGTCAACTCAGAAGGTGAAAGGATTAAACACATTATTCTGTTCTGGTCATTGAACCCTTCTGGCCTGGGAATCCAAAGCATAAGAAAACATATATGGGGGGTGTTATTGCATGTTTGTTCATGGAGCCAATTACACCTCGATCTGGGACTTTCCGGCCTCCACTACAACGGAACTGTGAGCAATAAGTTTCTGTTGTTTACAAACTACCCAGTCTAAGGTATTTTCTCACAGTGTCCTAAGGGACTATGACACCAGGTTTTCCTGACCCCATCCGCCCTCACCATTTAGTGGTCCCCAAGATGTCCCTCAGACCAGCAGTACCCAATCTTTGTGGCACCAGGGACCAGTTTCCATGGAAGACAATTTTTCTACGGATGGGTGGGAGGGGCAGGCAGAGGCGGGGCTCAGGTGGTGATGCGGGCAACGGGGAGCGGCTGTGAATACAGATGCAGCTTTGCTCACTTGCCGGCCGCTCACCTCCTGCTGTGCAGCGCCCCCTTCCTAAGTTTCATGGAAGACAATTATTGCACGGCCCGGGGTGGGAGGGAGTCGGGACCGGTGCCAGCAGAGCTCTGCGGCCTGGGGTTGGGGACCGCAGCCTGAGACTCTGCACACGCCTGCACTTACCCCATTTCTCTCAATTGTCTGTGACTACAGAAACCTAACTTGAAATGTGGGTTCTCAAATGCACGAAAATACATGGTATAATCACGCAGCCATTAAAGCTTATGTTTATAACGGTAGTTCTAATGCAATGAGGGAAACCAAATGATACAATGCTAAGTAAAGAGAGAATACAAACTGCACATCCAGGAAGGTCCCTACTGTGTGGAAAAGGCACACATAAAGAAAAAGACTGAAAGGAAATACTTCAGATATTAAATTGTCTGTCCACATACCTCCTTCTGTCCTTGGCTCAACTCTCTTCTTCCCCTGGACTCTCCCTAGGTAATTACACAACAGGCTTGGTTTCATTAGTCCCTTTCTGTGGATGTCAAGAGCGGGTCTCTGCACCAGCCTCTCTGGGCCGCCGCACATCCATGTGTTCCTGTCCACTCATCAGCCCCAGCTGGGGGTCCCGTGGCCACCCTGAAAGCCTGTCCCATGTGTGCTCAGTCTCAGAGTCACTCCCCTCCTGTGTTCTGTAGCTCAGTGGGTGGCACCAGGAGCCTGGGCGTTTTCTCTTGCCCTGCTTCCATCTGTCTCCAAGCCCACGGCTCTCTCCTGGAAACATTTCTCTAACCTGCCCGCTCTGCCCCACGCCTGCCCCGCACACTAGTCCACGCCACTCCTGTCTCTGGCCCAGATCACTGCGGTAGCCCTTCAACTGGTTTCTGCGTCCACACTTGTCCTCTATAATAACGTCCTCCTTTCCCCACTCTGTGGCCAGCCAGAGGGAGGTATTACGAATGCAAACCCAATCATCGCTCTGCCGACTCGGGCAGAGCTGGGCTGTTCACGGGAGCACAGGCAGGGGCCATCTCTGACACACCGGCCTCCTTCCAGTCCTGCTGCAGCCTGCCTGTCCCACCTGGGCCTTCCTGCTCGCCGACCCTTCGGCTGACCATGGGCTTCGCGAGCTAAGACATGGCATCTCCTTGAGGCCCAGACGAATCCTTAAGTAATCGCTACCCTCTGTTAGATGAAGGATTGAAAAGAACACAGCCTGAGATTGCTCCCTCATCTGTACAACGAAGGAACTGGTGAGTGAGAGACGCCGGACAGAGCTGGTTTCCTCCCCGCGGTTCTAGGAGCACCTTCCATTAATGACCGCCTGTAGCTTCCTTGCTCGAGATTTGTATGAGGGCTAAGAAACAAAATGGAAAACCGCTATGAATATCTCACCAAAAATATCCTGGGTGCTGATCAGAGAATAGAATCAATTTTAAAAATAATCTAAATGAGGCAAACGAAGCATGAGAAGTGGGCGAGCTTGCAGCTCCTGTAGAGGGAGAGAGGTGGGCGCCTGGCCGCGAGCCCTCGGAAGGCCCTGTCCCTGGCCCCAGGACAGTCCTAACAAGGCTGGGTCCTCCCTCTTTGGGGCTCCACAGGCTCCGGGCTCATTTGCCAGCCAAAACCTACCACGCGGCATTGGCGCTGATGTTCAAACAGTAAGTGCAGAGTCTCTTGGGCGGTTGGCACTTCTCTGAGAGACCGCGCTGTTGGGAGTGTCGCCAGGAAGGCCTAGAGACTCGCATGCCAAAGGGCCAGGAGGAACTTTTTAAAATCTTGGAGAGAACTGGTTCCCTTTCCTGCAGCCTAACAAGTGCCTCCTGTAGGGGGAGGAAGAAAGATTTCCGAACTTATTATTTTAGAGGCTCGTCATTTTGTGAAGGATCAGACTTCAGCAAGGCAAAGAGAATCAGAAAACTTACTGACACTTGGAATTTATAAGGTGCTTGGGAGGCTGGGGCAGAGGCGCTGCCGCTACTGGGCTTTAATTCCCATTTACGGAGACAGCGGCAGGCTCGCTCGTCTCACCAAGTGCCATGGCAGTCGGCCAGACAGACGGGCCTGCGGGGACTGCCCCGGCCGCCCTGCTCTGCAGCTGCCTCTCCCCTGCAAGGTCAGTGTGCCAGGAGCAGCCAGGGTACCACCTGGGCGGCTGGTTCCTACTTTCAAATTGCAGGGTTGAGGAGTGATGGGAATAGAAGTTTAGGGACACCCTCCCCCTAAACTGTGATGGGGGGGTGGTCACACGGGGTCACGTGGGAGGCAGTCCCAGGGGAGGCCGTACCAGCGTGGGGCTGCCCCCGGCTGAAGCCAGGAGGGCCTGGGCCTGAGCCTTGGTCCTGCTCTTCCCTAACAGTGCAGGGAGGGGTTCCCGGACCCATCCGTTGTCACGCTCGCACTCTGGGGATGAGCACACCGGTTGGGAGAGCTCACTGACTCGTTCAAGGTGACAGAAACTGGCGTCAGAGTGGGACCAGAGCCCTAGGCTCCTAATTCACAATTGAGATCTCCTTACCAAGTGTTTCCTTACCGGTAGGAAGGTCCCCAAACTTGGGATGAGTCCCACATCCCAGGCTGGGTATAAGCACGGAATCAGATTTGTACCTGGAGGGAATCGAGGCCTGGTTCAGTACTAACCGATGTTCAGTGAACAGATGATTTGGGTAATTATATCCAACAGCTCAGATGCTTTTTGGATCATAATACAAACTTGTTGTAAAAAAGGATTCACAAAAATGATTTTACAGTAAAGATCATCTCTAACCACAGCCCTAAAGAGCTGGACAAGTTCAATCCTTAACAGCCATGTCCTGGCTCCTGGTCCTAGCTCTGCAATTTTAGTCTGGGCACCTCTCCCATCACCTTCTATTCCAGCACTACCCATGTCTTTTATTTTTAGAGACAGGGCCTGGCTCTGTCCCCCAGGCTGGAATGGATCTCACCATGTTGCCCAGGCTGGTCTCGAACTCCTGGGCTCGGGTGATCTTCCTGCTTCAACTTCCCAAAGTGCCGGGATTACAGGCGTGAGCCACCGTGCCCAGCCTATCCTGGTCTTTTAGATTTTATTGATAACGTTTTTTAATCCTCAGCCACATGCATTTATTGAGCTTCTTCTGTATGCATCTGAAAACATCTATTGATCCCCAGGCAAACAGCAGTTATCGGTTTACCTTAAGCAGGGTTTCTCAACCTTGGTATTAGCGACACTTTGGGCAAATAATTCTTTACCGTGCAGGCTGTGCTGTGCATTGTAGAATGTTGAGCAACATCTCTGGCTTCTTCCCACTAGATGACAGTAACACCCCTCAGTAAAAGCCTCCAGACAAGGCCAAATGTCTCCTGGAGGGCAAGATAGCCTCTGGCTGAGAACCACTGTTTTTTTTTTTTTTTTTTGAGACAGAGTCTCACTCTGTTGCCCGGGCTAGAGTGCCGTGGCATCAGCCTAGCTCACAGCAACCTCAAACTGCTGGGCTCAAGAGATCCTTCTGCCTCAGCCTCCCAAGTAGCTGGGATTACAGGCATGCACCACCATGCCCGGCTAATTTTTTTCTATATATTTTAGTTGGCCAATTAATTTGTTTCTATTATTAGTAGAGACGGGGTCTCGCTTGTGCTCAGGCTGGTTTCGAACTCCTGACCTTGAGCAATCCGCCCGTCTCGGCCTCCCAGAGTGCTAGGATTACAGGCGTGAGCCACCACGCCCGGCCAGAACCACTGCTTTAAAGACAACCGACGGGGCCACATGTTCCCTGTGGCCTGGGCGGTCACTGTGCCTGTGCTCACAGCCATCTCATACCCAGCAGAGCAGTGCGTGACCCCAGCTTGCGGGCAGACCAATGTGTTTTCAGCTCGGTCAGGGGCTTCTCTCCAGAACTGATGACTTCCCCTCACCCCACCCCCTGCAGGCAGCTCGCAGAGGCGAGCCAGGTGGGAAGCCCCCAACCGTTAAAAAAAAATAGCATTTCAAAACTTAAGAATTCACCTTTCAAAGCTCACATAGTGCCTGCACTCAAGTTCACACATGACCTCACTCTCACTCTTTCTTCATAGTTCACAAATCCTAGACTGACTGCTTCACTGGACTTGGCAATTTTTTCTAAGATAGGGGCATGGATTCCTCACCTAATGGCCCTTGAGCTTATTGTCGAGTCAGAAGCTAAGCCATCTTCTCCCTGGGGTTTTAATGGCCTTCGGACAACTTCGCTAGTTGTCCTTTGAATTGTCAACAGCATCCACGACGTTCTCATCTCTGCTTTGCTAGAACTTCAGCTTGTTCTCCTGGGTCTTTGCTACTGTGTGCTGATGGGGTATGAAAGATCCACCACCGTCTAACAGTCTAGCCAAGTGTGTATCTTCCTGGTGACTTTCTTCATTTTATTCTTTCATTTAAACAATTTTTTTCTTACAAAAGTACCTGCCAGGTCTGAGATTTGATGCTGCCGTACTTAAAAGCAAGTTGGTCTGTTACCGTTTCATGGATGCTGGCACGAGGCTCCTGGGTCAGAGACAAAGGACTTGATGAGCCACAGGTCTCAGGCAGCATGAGCGTCAGCATATGTGTGTCAGTTTCCTCTGGCCCTGCCAGTCCCTGGGGGAAAGTGGAAGGTACGGAGGACCGCCTGCCCAAGCAGCGTGTAGTTACAGGAGAGGACCTGGAGCTTGCAAACCCACCATGTGACAGGAAGCAGCGAGCCAGCCTGTCTTCTTCCCAGCAGGTACTGCCTCGCTGCTCAAGGTTGCTGGCTGCACGTGGTCCTGAGACGGCCGGCGAGCCCAGCCAGAGCTCTGCACTCTTGACACAGCCAGCAAAGCTAGGTAGAGTGCCAGAGACCCATGGCCAAATGTTCTCACAAAAACGTAACTCAAAGTTTTCTTTCTTACTTTCTAGGAGAAAGGGGTTTTTAAATCAAACAGGTTCAAAAAATTGAGTGATACACACATGTAGGAAAAAAAGGACCTTCACCCATTACCGTCATCAGTTCCATGCAGCAACCACTGCTTGTAACTTTTACTACAGTAAATAATATAGTGAAATATTTTGGATTCCCACCCTTTGGGCAGCACCTGTGGAGTCCCTCCACTGAAGGTGTGGACCAATAGTGCCGGGACAGGCGTCCCACAGTCTGTCAACCCTCCGCTAGAGGGCAGCTAGAGGGGAGTGAGCAGACCGTCTGCATGGCCGTGGGGGCCCAACAGCCACTACTGAGGCTGATCCTGCTCCGTCCTTCTCTGAGGGAAGCGTTGCTCTGCCAGTGCCTGTGTGAGTGTGTCTTTCTTGGTGACCCCAACACCTGCAAACCATGCAGCGGGTTGACATCTTGGGCCTGTTGCTCCTGGTGGCAGGCAACCAGTGCCACCTGCTTGACAAGCAGACTGACTTTTTCCTCCACCGTGCCTTTATCTCTCTTCTCCAAATACTTAGCTACTATTAATATCTGCACACTGTCAAGATCTGTAAATATTAACTATAGCTCTTCTGTGCTAAAGGCTGATACAAATAATTAAAAATTGAAACATCAACATTTAGAAGAACCACATGGTGCATTTGATCCCACAGAGAAGGAAATACGTACGATGTCATAAAGATTTTGCCACTTGAAGGAGACTCTTCCAATGTCAACCTCCAGTGGGTTATCTGTTCTAACTCTCCTTACTTTCCTGGCTCCCAGTCAGCAGCTACTGCTCTGTCTCCCATGTCACCTCCTTTTCTTGATCCCGTCTCCGTTTGCCTGAACCCTTCCTCACACCGATGAGACCAGAATACCTGCGAGGTAATCACAGGCATCCTACCTGTTCTTGTAACTCTCTGGCTGGTGGTGATGTGCTCCCAGGGCTGGCAATGCTGACTCAAACTAAAATTATTAATTCATGTCTGAAGAAATGTGTTTTTGGGAAAAACTCATTACGTGGATCATTTTTAGCAGCTGAAATAAAAAGCAATAAACCAAAAGAAGAAAAAAAAATTAAATAAAACCACCAAAAACTGTTTTGAAAAAGTGCTTTGAGAATTTACTGTACAGTTTTTTTTAAACAATTTATTTATATGTTGGCTTCTACACGCTTTTACATTTGTGTAAAACATTTATACATATTCTTTACAATTTGTACATATATTAAATGGCTGTATCATAAACACTGTTCTATGGGATTTTATAAAAGAAAAATCAAGTGGGGAAAATTACTTGTAAAACACCAACGAAAACCCGTGATATCGAAGAATAGGACGTTCCCGTATTCACCTTCATTTGATTTCCTCGTCTACTCAGTTTTTGGTTTCATTTTATGTATGCTGGCCCGGACTTTCCATTTTCTATAAGATAACAGGTCAGAAACATGAAAGCAGTGAGAGAGAGCGCGGTAAGGCAACTGCGGAAGACAGACGCGCGTCTGCGGGAGAGACGGCGCGTCTCAGAGTTCGGACTCAAAGCTGACTACCTGAAGTGCTGGTGCTCAGGACCTTCCGCCTGGAGCTCAGCACACAGGAAGAGCAGCGCTCTGTACTTTCCCTTCAGGGTCGGAGCCGGGGACCTTGCACACTGTTCAGGCTGTCACCATTCTTAGTCCCTGACTTTGCCATGGGGTGGGGAGTGGGGGCGCAGAGGAGCCAGACTGTGCTTTTAGCCTACAGTCCCAGTCTAGTAGGTGCCACCTGTCACCAGCACTTCTCGTGGCATCTGATGAACAGCTAAGAACACAGGAAGCATCTCGGGCACAGACGGCGTCGCCTGTGCGCCTTCCCCTCGAGCGCTCCTGCGCACAGATACCAGCACAGCTACTCCTCCCTGGGAGCAAGGCCACAGAATTTTTAAAATCCCCCCAATTCTTCCGACTTCCTCTTTCTGGCATGAAACATGCCTTAACCACAGCTAGGCAGAAGTGTGGAGAGAGAGCACTGGTCCTCGTGTACGAGCAACACGCCAGAAACGGCCCCAGGGCAATGGGTGGGCTGGTGGATCTGCTGAGCTGTGTCCCCCATGGGACACGTGACGGTCTACCTGCCATGCACCATGAGGGAGCCCCCACGTCCTCCCTCCTGAAACGTGAGCACTTGTGTCACAACTGTGTCGGTGGAAGGTCTGCAGACCTCCCTAAATGGACAGGAGCCCAGAGGACTGAAAAGAGTTATAAAAATATACAAACATACATATTTTTTTATTCTGCCATACTTCATGTTTTTAAGAAAGCAATTAGTAATTAATTATCTGACATCGGGTAAGAACTTGAAGATTGTAGGTGACTTATAAATTACAATTCTATGTATAATGTCAGTCAATGGGGATAAACCCCTAATTTTCCATTCAAAATTCTGATAACTTTAAGCACTTTCCAAAAATAGAGACAATTTCCATTGGCTTAAATAATTGATATGGAAAAGAACAAAAGAAGACCATCCCTAAATAACTGAGGCATTTAGGCTGGTTAATAAAATAAATGCGGTTTTTTTGCAACTATTTCTTTTTGTTTTTCTTTCCTTTTTCCCCCTTTTTGATAAAAGGCAAAAAAACACATTTTGAATTGCATTGCCCCAAGTAGAAAGAAGCACTTCGGAGTCCTCGTCACGTGCCGTCCTGTCCTACATGACCGGGAAGCGGCTGAGGGCCTGCCTCAGCTTCTCTGCAATCTGATGAAACAACAACACAACAGAACAATTTTGAGATGTTACCCCCATCATGAGTTCACAGTACTCTATTATTTATAATTCTCCCAAGTTAAACATTACAGAAATTTAACTGGTCTATCTGGCTCAACTACGCCTCCATGTTGCTGCTGGAGAGACTGCCCTAAGCCACGGCCCGTCCGGCGTTCCCCGCCAGCCTGCGAGGAGTCCACGGCACGGTCCCTGCCTCTGCCGTGGCAGCACTGCCAGACCACCTGCTTTTCCTCAAACGGGTCTGCTGGATCGGGTCTTCGTGCCTGCTGAGAGCCCCTGCCTCTCCTGGACAAGTCTGAGCTCCTAAGACTAAGACTCCACTGAGGGCCACCTCTCCCTGACCACAGCCTGCCCCGCTGCTAGGCGGTGTGAAGGTGGCACGCGCCTCTGCCATACATCTGATGGGGTGCTGCAGTCTGTCATGTGCCTGCGTCTCCCCCAGGAGACCACATGTGCCTGGAAGGCACAAATGTATCCTTCACCCCTGGATATTAAACATCTGGAGTAAGTGCTTAGTGTTACAGATATTCAATAGATGTTTGCTCCATGAACACACACACAAGTTTTAATAATTTAAGAGTGACTCTGCCATAAAACTATGTTAGATCTGAAACCTGGCAATGTTGTATCAGCCACTTATGCTCATGCAGAGACAGTGATGAAATACATGGTTTCCTATTTTGAATTATGTCATTAATAATTACACCACACTTCAACTTGAAAATTATTTAATAAATCAGTATTATCAGAATTTCTAGAGTTGCCCTTGCATTATTCTCTCGCAGAGACAAGTGCAATCTGCTATACTCTAACACACGAGGAAAGGCAAATACACGATGGCATCAATTTATGAAAAATGTGCATTTGAAGAACACAGGCCCCAAGTACTGCCGGGGCGAACACTGCGTAGGTGAATGCCTTCTCTAAGCCAGTCTCCCAGACCAACTGTCCCCAACACGTGACCCATAGCTATGCACCAACCACAGTGAGCACAGCTCCCCTTCAAGGATTTGCTGCTGGAGACAGGCCCAAGACGCCACGTGCGTGGATGGCGTCACCCTGAGTCACATGAGCTAACACCACTGATGGAGCTGAGTAGGAAACAAGGCCACAGACAGCCCGTTATAAAGTTACAGAATTACCTTGATGTCTGAGCTTCCACCTACATGCTGTTAGATCTTTGTTTCTACACACTCTGGTAAGCAACAAACTTACCGTGCAGGGGTTTGGAAATTTAAGTTTTCACTATTGTTATCTGAATGAAAATATTTAGGGTTTCACTGCTTTGTTTTCCTGCTGCGATTCCTTTGGTGCTCTGTGAAACCCCATTCACGGAAAACAAAGGCCGCTTTGGTGTCCTGTGTGGTGCCAGGCTCCTTCCCCCGCTGAGGCCGGAGCCCGAGGGACAGCAGGGTGACCTCATCTCATTCAGCACTGTTCCCGTGCACAGAGGCACAGAGCGGCTGCGAGCAGGGGAAGGCGCCACACAATGAGGACTTCTTGGGGCCTCACGACTAGCTCCAGTGCCCCCTTCTTCAAAGGGAAACCTTTTTAACCCAGCGTTAGTCAAAAGGAAAAGCAGATGGAATTGAGAGATTAAAAAACAAATCTTATTCAAAATTTAATCTCCTTTGGTTCATTACTTAGGATTGAAGAATACAAACAGCTTAACTTTGTATGGTTGAAGTCATTTACCAGAATCCTCCTCCCAAAGCGTGCGCGAAGCACGGCCGGACACCGACTCACCGTTTCGTAAAACTGCACCTGCTGCTCCAGGTACAGGCGAATGACGCTGTTGTAGTCGTAGATCCGATTGCTGTGAAAGTGATTCATCTCAGCTGCAACCCAAACCGAGACACCAGTCAGTTTTCCCTCCGAGTTTCCAAATGACAGCACCTGCTTTCTCTGCTCAGCTACGAGTAGTCATCAACAGGCCCTAGTCTGGCTGGCTTCAGTGTAGTGCCAGTTCTAGCAAATCACTTTCTAAAGAGGCTAGAAAACCAAGCTCAATAGTTAATGGCAAACACCACTTTCCAGTAGACGGATGATTTTCAGAGATTTGCGTATTAAATATTTTAAAGCCCAACACAGATGAATCACCCCAATGTGGACTATGACCCTAACAGAACTGACCAAACAGGAAACAGACTTGCAGGGCCCAGCAAGGCACCTGGGGGCCGTCCCGCTCCCTCTTGCGCATGGCTACCCCGGCAGGTTTCCTGCGACAGGCGGCAGAGGCGTGAGGCCCTCTTTAGCAATGGGGCATCGCTGCCTGAGCCCAACCTCTCACCAGGCAGGAGGATTTCACGCTGGGGGATTACATCCTTCACCTCTGCTGAATACACTGGTTCCCTATTTCTGTCTCCCCATCCCTGCCCCCAACTCTGGGGAGCCGTCCTGACCACCTCGCTATGCCCCCCACACCTGCCTTTCCCTCGCACACCGGGCCCCAGGTCAGCTGCCCTCAGCAGCTAACTGTTCTGACTTTTGCACTCAGTGACCGCAAGTTGTACAAAGCTTATTTACAATGTGGATAACCTCACACACAAGTTCAAAACCAAATTCCCCATTTCAAACCCTCCAAAACCCAAATCTTTCAACAAGGTTTCCACATTTTTGCCACCAGTTGCTTCAGCTCTGGATCTTCCACAACACGTGCCTCTCCTCCCACGGACTCCCAGTCCTGAGGGCTGTTCCCTGGAAAAGCCGCAAATACGCTTCATCCCCCGTCCCCGGTACATCTTCTTTCTGTCCTCAGCACCTCAGACCACAAAGGGACGCTCTTCTGCTTGGGCTCTCGGCCTAGCGGCTGCCCTCCAATCCACACAATTAATCCCTTCTCCCTCGATGGTCACTTCTTTTCCCTCCCTCGAAACCTTTGCCTCTTAATGCCCACGTCAAGCCTAGAATCTTCTGTTGGGCTTTCAAGTTCTTCCACAATCAACAAGATTATTTCCCAATAACCTGCAAGTGTGTTTTAGTCTTGCAGGCCCATGACGCAGTCCAGTGCCACAATCTTGTGTGCCCTCCCCGGTCTCCTCTGCCCAGGCATGTGCCAGGACCCAGCCACCAAAACATGGAAACACCCACTGCTGCTACCATCGGCTCAAAAACACTCAAATCTATCAAACTTAGTATATCTTACTAGAGTCATACTGTGCCTAAAGTGATACATCCAAACCCCCTTACATTCCGTGGTCCTCGGGCCCTCAGGTCACAGACTGCTAAAAGCTGAACTTGGAATTTAACAGAGCATGATGATATTAAGGGTTATAAGGAGAATATTTAATGTGTCTCAAATACTAAAATGTACAGGTTTAATCAAGCTGTCATTCATAGCTTTATCAGGTAAATGCGTAAAAAATTAAATATATATTACAAATTTTCATCAACAATGGGATCCTGTAAACAAGGGGCTTATGAAGGCATTTAAAACACCAGCTCTTATTTATTTAACTGTTGTTCACATTTGGATTTCTCTCCAGGAAGGGAAACATCAACTTTGCTGGGGCCAGGTTGGGAGGCGGGAACTCCACTAGTTACTCATAACCCTTTTATCTTACCTTGCAAGGCATAAGACATGGTGCTGACTCGTTTTGCCATGGTCTGTTTGTCTTGTGGGGTGATTTTGCTAGTTGCAACTAGTTTATCACTTTCTTTCACTTTTTCTATTGCTCCCTGTGAAATATAAAATGAACCAGTATTAATAAAACAAAGCTAAAAGGATTAGTCATTAGTTTAAAATGTAACAATGCTAACACAGTCTGTAACAGACTTGCTACTGAACAGGAAAACATCCCAGCAAAGTAAGAACAGAAGAAAGCATCTAAATTTAACTTACTTCAAGTCCCTTGGAAGCAAAAAGGTTGCTATTCTTGAAAAATGTAGCTAAGCTAAAATTTACAGTTTTATGCTACAACAAAAGAGAAAACCAAACAGCACTGTCTATTACCATTTGTGCTACTATTTTAAGAGTAGCACAAAATAGGAAAACAGCATTAGCAGGTTTAGAAAGTCACCTGACTGGTACAGGGTGGAGTATGCACATGGGTACTCTGTCTCTTTTATGAAACAGAATATTTTATAAGCTGGCACTTAAGCGTGCTGACTGTAAGGCTCAGGCTTTACTTTGATTTTTGTAAGAGGCGCTGAATCAATTTAAATTAATACTGAGATGGAAGTGGTTGTAAAAACGGCCAAACGTTTCCCACTTCAGTATCATCACGCTGCTTGTTACTGAGGGCTGCCAGGAAAGAAGAACTCTACACCCATGCATAAATCAGACACCAGGCCTAAAACTCTAACTCTACTGGCACAAATTCCTACAGGCCAATTGTTCTGAGTTTTGTATTAAGTGGTATAAAGCTTCTAATTTACCTATGATACCCTTTCAAGATATTTAAATTATAAAGCAAAATGCTAAAATGGCCACATGCTGGGATTGAGATCCCAGAGCAGCCCCTTGTAGAGACTTCACTAACAAATCCAAGCCCATCACCACACGCCAGAGCCCTACAGTTGATCAAAACCCATGACTCATGACAGACGTAATGTATAGATTTTGAAAAAGAGAAAAACAATTAAAATATGAGGACACCCCAAACCAATTTTTTGTTTAGTTTAAAAACCTTTATGATGAGAATTGCATAGTTTCTTTTTGAAATAATAAACATATAAAAACGATATTGACCACGGCCGTGCAGTCTGCCCTGGTTCACCCGGTGTCGTCCTCTGTTACCGTCTGTGATCAGTTACCTTGTGGGTGCCAATGATATCGGGGAAGCAGCCAAGAAAACCTTTATACTCATGATTACATTCCATCAGGAAATGGAGATCTTTCTTTGGCTAGAACAAGATACAGGTTGGTTGTTACTGGCAGAGGAATAAAGAAAATCAGGGAAAGGAAAACTATTACATCTGAGGACTAGAAATCTTCTCCGTACTACACTAAATTATTGAGTGTTAGGCATTCAGACTAGTTTTCCAAAGAGGAAAATAATTCCCAAGACTATTTGCTACACTCTGAATCACATATTGTAAAGAAAATGATAAAACATTACACAATTTTTAAGTAGGTTTGTAAAATTAGCTATTTCGTGGTGGCCAATACCATGAGGAAAAAAAATTTAGTTAATACTATATGTTTACACACAAGCAAATAAGTTGCTATAGTTTAATGTCTAAATTTTAGCAGAGAAAAAATATTAAAAAACATGGTAATCATTAAATGGCAACTTTAAATTTTTCCATTTATTTCTGAATTTTTAATAGCTATTTTACTTGCATTTCTAAAAAATTAATATTTTTTGCAAGTATCAACAAAGTAGTTGATGACCACATCAGCAGTGCAGCATGTGTGTATACCCACAAACATAATATTTTTAAGAAGTCATCTGAAAAAAAATTTTTTTTTAGTTTAGAGGTTTAAAATAACTTGGATCCCTCTTAAGGGTACTTCTTATCTGTTATCTGAAAAAACACACACATACTCCTGAGACTGGGCTTCTAAAGACTCCAACAGAAGCTATGTAGCTATAACAAGGACCGCCCTGTCCGGGGGCTGGTAGCAGGTGCTTTTTCCACTTAATATTTACCAAGACTTATTAGTAGCAGGTCCTATCTGTTAGCTATTAAATCCTGGAAACCATGAGGTAGGCACTGCCTTGCAGTTTAACGGATAAGGAAACCAAGGCTCAGAGAGGCTGAGCGACAGACAGTCCAGACAGATCTGAGCCAGCCTTCTTCCCTGACCGTCACTGTCCCTTGATGGCTAAGGATGGATCAGAGGCATCAATACTGCAACACATTCATTTAGATGTCTTGATGACAAATTTATCCATCCACCCTGGCTTAACTTAAGAAACACTGTTATACATACAAATAACAAAGATACACAGAAAAGAAGAGGCTATCTATTCGAAAAGTCTGACTTAAGAAAGGTTTTAAATATGTGGATTAGACAGCACAAAATCTTGATTAAATTGTGTGATTATGCTAGCACCTGTTCTGCCACGAGACTGGCAATTTCTTCGTATGTCTTTCCTGCTTCTGTTATTGCATCATTGAGGTCTGTTTCACCTGAAAATGATTACAGTTTGATCAGTGGTTATAAGTTACATTATTTCCTTTTCATCTACTTTATTAAAAATTATAGATTTTATTAGTAAATTTTATTATAGAAAATTTCAAACATTTTGGAAACTAGCAAGCAGAGTATAATGAATCCTCATCACCCATCACCTAACCTAACTCGCAGCTCATGGCCAACCTTTCTTCATCTACACGCTCCCTACACCTCACTGGACACACGACACCTCGGTCCATAAACTTTACCCAAAATATAAGGACCCTCGACAAAATAGGGACAATACCATGACCACGCCTAAGGGCAGACCATCACTCTGACATAAAGAGGCATCTCAGCGCAAGCTGGCCGTCTGAGTCAGGACGCGAAGCCCACGCGGCGCACACCTTATGTTTCTTACTCTACAGATTCTTCTCCCTCACCCCCTTTTTCTTGCAAGTTGCCTTTTGTGGGGTGCCGACAAACCCCAGTCATCTGCCTTGGCACCCACGTTCTGAGTTTTGCTGACTGCGTCTCTATGTGACACTTAGCACATTTCTCTGTCCCTGTATTTTCTTTATACTTGTTACTGGATCCAGAGGCCTCATCAGATTCAGAAACACAATTTCCAGTTATTTCTGTTTTTTACAACGTCAGAAGCCACGAATGATCACTGTCTAGATCTTTTATTTTAGTGTGGGCATTCTATTCCACTTCTATCATTCCACCTTTACTAGCTGAAACACTTCTATAAAGAGACACTTTATCAACTTTCTGGTTACCTTGAGGTACACAGTTCAAACAAGAAAAGAGGTTAAAGGCTGGATTCTTTCTCTGTACACACTATTCAGAATAATCAGCTGATCCCCCACCATCCTCCAAAAGTGAGTAAGAATAATTTTTTAAAGTATCTTTACAATGCTACATCTAAATATATTTGATAGTCTTCATTCCGTCTCAGTTATTATTTTCACCGATGCTCAGATTTTCCTTTCATTGGCCAGTGGAAGGCTCTTCAAATTGGCATCTGAGCTCTTTTGACAGGAGCCCGGGTTCATTTTGGTGGGACGGTGTTCAGATACCACCTGTGAGTGCTGCTAGGGCATGCTGCTTGCTACTGGATTGGGTAATTGTTTCAGGCCTTTTCAGTGAACAGAGCAAAGCAAATTTGTATTTTTTAAAAGAGAGAAAATGCATAATGAGTTCATATTGATAATTCCAATTCAAATTTAGGACTTCAGAAGTTTTTAAAATTTTAAAACTTTTTATTTTTAAAAATCTTGTTTAACAACAGTAACATAATTACATATTTGCTTTACCCTATAATATATAGTTTTAGAATAACAATATCAATATTGTATTTCTAACTATATGATTGCTGAAAACCACTAAAATTATTTTGTAGTCTTTCTGACCTTAAGGCACCTGATACTAGAGATGTACAAAGTGTTTAAAAATAAATCCTCTCTGTGTGGTTACGTTTTCATTTTGATGTATCAAGGCATTTGTTTTATTTTGCTTTTGACTATGAGGGATTTTTTCCCCCGCTTTGCTTTGTTTTTTAATAATTACGTAAAACATTCACATGGTTCCAAAATCAAGTCAAATCTACAAAACGATATAATCAGAAGCCTCCTCTCCTCCCCACAAACAACCATTTGACAATTTTTACTGATTACCTAATCTATTATATGGAATGTTTCATGGGTTTGTGTGGGGGCCATGCTAACAGTCTGTGCTGTTCCAATGTTATTTCACATACTGTTAAAGGAGCATTGAAGGTGGTATTTAATATAATCAGAGGCATCCTTAGAAATCCAACTCATTTACATCATTGCAAGACGGCACGGCGCAGCACGGCCCAAGACCAACGTCTCTGTGCAGGCGGCTGTGATAAGGCAGCACCCAACACCACGGACCTTCACTGCCCTCGGAAACGGGAGAAGCTGGCGGACAGGAACTTGAACTGTTCTTTATTCAGCATAAAGCACAAATCTCGAGTACTTGTGATACTGGAAAAAGTGTTATTTGCAATATGATATTTAATAACGTGTTGACTGATAATTAGAGCACAGGAAATGCTGAGGAATCACCAGTGGCTCCCAGCGCAGGATGTCTGCGCGGGATGCCACGGACGAGTATCTTAGGGTCACACTCATGCTGCCCACTTTCCATCTGGGCTGCCATCTCTACTGCGGCGGCCGTATCCCTACTGCCACCTGCATCTTTCTCTACTCCTCCTCTCTCCATATCACTGTGTTTCTTTTACGCTGCTTCAGGCTAAAATTACATAGACTGTACAACGCTGGAGAGAATCTGACCATTTTGAAGGTATGTGGATTTTACTATATTTTTAAGAGGATGAGTAATATATGCAAAGACTGATTTACAGTATGAAGTCAATGAAATTTAGAAACCATTTCCCAGATTACCAACTGTCTTCTCTTTCCCCTCTTTTCAAAGACTTTTGGTTCAATTATCTGCGCCCTCTATTAATACCAACATAATTTAGGCAATAGTGAGAGATACCTATCTCTTCTAGTACTGCCCAGCAGAATAAGTGAATTGCTATTTTAAAATTCTATGATTTAGTGTTACAGCTATTTTAGAATTTGTCTAGCAGGTTTTCTGGTTTTTATTGGAAAACTCTCCATATGAAAAAAAAATCTATAATTTAGTTCTGCATGGCTTCTACATTTTTTATGTGACTTTAAATGACCTGGATCCTAAATCTGGGTACATATATTAATATTATAATCTAGCTACAAACTCTGAAGTTACTGAAAGGATCATTGTTAGGCTTCCATTTGCAGTTAGGATGTGGACGACTGCAAGAAACCATTACTCTAGCCATAATAAGAAAATACTGAATCAACTAAAGAAGTCATGCTTTTCCTTAAAGTCACTGAAGTGCTGTAGGAATGAAGAAATCCAACTTAACTAAATTCAGAAAGGGGTGAGCAATTCCACCCTGAGCGAGCTACTGAGTCTGGGCACAGTGGGTGGGAAAGGGAGCCTTCCACGTGCACAGGAACTCTGCTGGGACTAGGAGGCACCGCTGGGCTCGTAGGGATGAGGCTGGGAACGTGGAGGCGCCCCAGTGCTGAGCCAGCTCCCCCACAGCCACAGCGACTCCTGTGGACTGAGAGGCGATGGTGGGAAGCTGTGGGCCGGGCTGAAGAACAGTGAGAGGGCTCTTAGGTGAGGTTAAGGAAGGCAGAGCTGCAGGTGAATTCCGACATGTAAAGGTGCCATCGGGACCAAGTAGCTGATTTTCCAGCATCCCTGTCACAGATGCTCTCTCCCTGTCAGGACACCACAGAGCCATAAAGATGGAAGGGCTCCTAGACATCTGCCTGGTCCCCAGGCAGTGGTTCTGGTCCTGGCTCTTCCACCAACCACTTGTTACCTTGGCCAAGATGGTTCTCTTTCTAGGTCTCAGGTTCCTGGAAGAGGCCAACCAAACCTCAAAGCCCCCTTCCTGTCTAAAAGTATTGACAGGACACAGTTAAGCCAGGCCAACGAGAAATACTGCTACATGGGAGGTCCAAATCTTACAAATATTCAGAAACCCACATCCAAAGCACGATCTTCCCTGGGTATTAGGATAAACGCCTGGGTGAAAGCACCAATTCTATCATTTCGGTAAGCAGTAAGAGATACTCAGATTTAATAGGTCCTACCTAGCTGACAAATGCCTTTTCCTTTTTAAAAATGAAAAGAGCTAACTCGTTCTCACAAGTGCTGCCTACGTAAACCATGAACTCTTAACACCATGGGTAAGATATACACGTATGGGATAAGTTAAAACAATTATGTGCTAAGGAGAAAATCAGGCAACATATGTTTGATACTTAGTCAAACATGTTTCCTTCAAATAACCTTGATGAAATCTGGCCTTTATAAAATAGGAAGACTTGATAGAGTTTGGCAGAGAAACGATATGAAGAATAGTCTTACACACCATGGCTACCTGTTACAGTGAAACAGAAGAGCTATATTTGAGAGCAAAAAAAGGCAAAAAAACTAGCAAGAAAATACCAATTATAAGAACTGTCTACTTTTCTCAAAAGTCATAAAGTGACAGTACAAAATCTTGAGTGTGGCAGCCCAGCCAATTTACATATCAAGGACAACGGTGCTTCACTGCAGTTACTGTCTGCAAGACCGGAAAGAAGGGACAGGTATGGATAAGATACCTTTAAAGGCCCAGTGAATAAACAGACATACCTTGATAGCCACTAGAACTAAACACTGTTGCTAAACTCTGCAAGGCCTTTCCTATCTTCTGGTATTCCTTGGGTAGTGCTGAAAGAGAAAAAGGAACAAATTGTTAAGTAGTCTTCTGCAAACTGAAATGGGATTCAACTATTTTCTAACTGTGATTACAATAAAAGACAGTTGAAGTGATTCAAAATAGTCTATATTCTTTAATATTGATGCAAAAGTGATTATTTTTCAATTAATGATTTTTTCAATCGATAATTTTTAACTGATTGATCGTTCAACTAATGGTAGATAACCATTCACCACCACCCCAAGTCCTCATTTACTGAATGAAACCCAGTGAAACGGAAGCTCCTTTACGTGAGCTCTAGTTTATGAAATACTTTCACACCCTCCCCAGTGCTCGGTCATCACAACCCTCCTCCTACCAGATGCAGAGACAGCTCTCCACACTGAGGATTAGGGGAATACGGCTCAGACAACTCAACTGACTTGCCCAAGGTCACAAGGCCAATAAAATGGGTTTGGCTTGTGATTCCAAATATACTGCATTTCCCACTCTCTTGTGTATATGTATAAACGATCATTTGCAAACCAATAACCAACCAAACAAAAACTGACAGCAACAAGGTGTGGGGAAAAATACAAAAGTCAGATTTCAGAGGATCAGGGAGGAAGGGTCTGAGTTTTCTCAACTGTATAATGAGATGATTCAGTGAATGATCCCTACGGTTCCTTTTTAAGGTGCTAAAATTCTAGGATCATTTTGGAGAACTTCCAGAGAAGAGTCTTTGTATGTTAGGCTACTTTCCTTGCATTTGTACATGTTCCTTTAAAGGTATCTGTGCCTTTCAAATGAAACCATTATTTGGATTTAAAGACTAATATTTAGGCCAGGCGTGGTGGCTCACGCCTGTAATCCTAGCACTCTGGGAGGCTGAGGCAGGCAGATCACTCAAGGTCAGGAGTTCGAAACCAGCCTGAGCAAGAGCCAGACCCTGTCTCTACTATAATAGAAGAAACTAACTGGCCAACTAAAAATATATATAGAAAAAATCAGCTGGGCATGGTGGCACATGCCTGTAGTCCCAGCTACTTGGGAGGCTGAACCAGGAGGATTGCTTAAGCCCAGGAGTTTGAGGTTGCTGTGAGCTAGGCTGATGCCATGGCACTCTAGCCCGGGCAACAGAGTGAGACTCTGTCTCAAAAAAAAGACTAATATTTACAGTATTAAAGCAGAAAAAGAAAAATGTCTAGGCCAGAGAAATTTAAAGTAAGGTCTAGCTTCCTGTTTCAGGAAACATGAATTCAAGCTGTATTAGCTCAGTTAATTTTAATAAATTGTTTACACTTTTGTGTCTCAATTTTTGCCCCTCTACCCATGGTTAAAGACACTGGCATGTGCTTCATTCACCTCATGGAGTATGTGCTAGAGTTTTTGTTATCGACCAGGAATTTTTAAAAATTATTTTGTGAGAGAAGAGAAAAAGATATGCCTGAATTAAATCCTAAACAAAGTGCTTCAATCTCTTTTCCCCACCCACCAAAAGAGCAGCCTTAAGCCAGTATTCCCTGTTTTAGAAATTTGGCCTTACAGATTACATAGGACATGGCGCTGACCAGATGTCAGACATAAAGGATTTAATTCTTTAAAAGAAATCATAGTCTCAGATTTTTGTGATATCCTAAAAAAGTTTGACCGTAAGATCCACAAGTACTTAAAAACACAGCTTTCAAAGAAATAGATGTAAATGATTTGTTTGATGGCCCTGTAAGAGTTTCAGCCAAAATGACCTTTGACACTGAGCCTTTCCGTTTACGCTTTGGAGAACAGTGCCACTCCCGTTTTGTTCATGAGTCACTGTGTTACCAAGGCTTGACTCGGAATTTGTTTTCTAGAAGCTGCACTTGTATACATTGTTTTTATCAGGCTTATATCTAGGGTACAGTATCATATTTCCTTGCCATGGGAAAGGAACAACTGTTACCACTCCTGGTAGCTGCCCCTCCAGCACGAACAGCTGTATGCTACAAACCGTTCTGTTGATCTGAGACAGTATGTGAGTGGCAGGGGCCACCGGTATGGGTAGAGGGACACTGGCCAATGGCACAGGTAAGGCAGGGCCTGGCAAACTTTCTCTGCAAAGTGCCAGACGGTAAATATTTTAGGCTTTGTGGGGCCAAAAGTTTCTGTTGAAACCATTCAACTCTGCCACTGTAATATAAAAGTAGCCACAGACAATACATAAATAAGTGGGTATGGCTATGTTCCAATAAAACAATAAAAATAGGCGGCAGGCCACATTTGGCCTGTAGACCATAGTTGGCTGATACCTAATGTGAAGCTTAGATTTTCAGTTCTGGATATAATATTAATACACCTTAATATTGCTATTACCTTTGCTGTGCTATTTTATTAATTCATCCACAAGTCACCCCACATTGTTTCCTGTTCATTAAAATTATTCTTGGATTTCAAATCCTGATTCTTTCCTTTTATTTAGGGGCAAAATGCCACCTTAAAAAAATCTTTTTTTTTTTTTTTTTTGAGACAGAGTCTCACTTTGTTGCCCAGGCTAGAGTGCCGTGGCATCAGCCTAGCTCACAGCAACCTCAAACTCCTGGGCTCAAGTGATCCTTCTGCCTCAGCCTCCCGAGTAGCTGGGACTACAGG
>CAUYRT010055222.1:0-27751 GCA_963574885.1 Lepilemur ruficaudatus | reverse complement strand
ATAGAAAGAAATTAATTGGCCAACCAAATATATATAGAAAAAATTAGCCGGGCATGGTGGCGCATGCCTGTAGTCCCAGCTACTTGGGAGGCTGAGGCAGAAGGATCACTTGAGCCCAGGAGTTTGAGGTTGCTGTGAGCTAAGCTAACACCACGGCACTCTAGCCCGGGCAACAAAGTGAGACTCTGTGTCAAAAAAAAAAAAAAAAATATTAAGTGAGTTAATATAAGCCAAGCACCTTGGATAATACTTAGCCATAGTGCTGTGTAAATGTGTATTATTATATTGTTATGAAAGGCAAAAGGTCTCTATTTAACTTGGGTCTAAAAAGAACCTCTTCATAGTCCTTTGCAGCCTATAGGTATGATTTTAATTTTTAATTTTTATTTTTAAAGTTTTTTTAGTCCCCCCACAGTGCTGATGTGTAGGGGGGCATGATGTGATTTTAAAACATAGCCAATATGAGGTTCTCTCTTCAATGAGAAAGTCAGTTATTGCTTTGAGAAAATTAAGCTCTTAATCAAGTTGTTTGTCCCATAATCGAATCTTGGTACACCCTGATATCACATTCTTAACATTAAAAATTGTGGTCCTTAATTGATAAATTCGAGCTACCTAAGATATTGACTATTTTGCCAAACTATACTCCAAAATAATTGTAGCTGAATTTAGGGACCCGTCTAAACTAAACAAGGTGCAACACAAAACGGTTTTGTTTTTCTCCGGTCTTTGCTTTCGAGCTTGATTAGTTGCGTTTCTCTTTCCCGTCGCTTACAGATGCTCTGGGCAAACCCCACAGCTTTTTGGTCACTTTCAGATACTAAAGTGGTATTTAAAATCACACTCTGGTCTGGATCGCTGTAAACATCACTCGCCCCCCCCCCCTCGTGCCCCCCAAACCAGGCATCTGGCCGGAGACTGGAGCGAGGTGTCTGCTCCCTCACGTCCTCTCCCCCTCCCCTTCAGTCCACCTTGGACAGAAGAGAAGGACTTAGGGAAGAGGGCAAAGATGTTTTTATTCAACTGGTGCTCTTGGGATTCTCCTGCTGCAGATTTGCCCTGTGCAGGAGGCTGGTATTTTGGGGCACGTGCATGTTCTTTAGAAGGCTAATAGGTGGCTTCTCCATGCACGTTTTCTTCACTTGGAAGAGTCACTGCAGCTCAACCCCTCAGTAAGCCCCTCCTCAGCTCCCCAGCTCCTGCCCCAGCTGGACGCCCTGGTCCTTGCAGTCCCTGGTCGGCTCCCAGCCCCTCCGGCCTGACCTGCAGCCCTCTTTGGCCAGGTGGCATCCAAGTAGTTCAAGCATGGACCCTCGCATGGTGTCACCTGGAAGGTGCGAAAGCTGCCCACTTCCCACGCCAGATGCAGGGAGCAGAGGATGCCCCCACAGCCCTCTGCCTACCCATCATCTCCCTCCTCCTTTCCTTGCTCACGTGGACCCAGAGAGTAGGAAGAAGTGAGTTCGCTGCCCACACCAATATCCAGCCAGGGATCGAGGTGCTCACTGCCCCCCACTTGCACAGACATTATTGACCGTCCGAATCTTTGTAAGTGACTCTCAGAGCACTTCTGCTGTTTCCTGGGCAGCGGTGAAGAAGAAACCTTGGCTCCAGCTTGAAGGGTCCTTTTCCCCGGCTCCTGCGTGCACAGACTGAGAGCCGTGATGGGCCGGCGGTAGCCAGGCAGTTCTGTCGCTCAGCGTAGACTGGGCAGCTCTTTTTGGAATGTGACAACACTTCACACTTTCTGTTTTCAGCTCAAGGGCTTCATCTTAAAATTGCCAGAGGACAGAAAAAGTCCTAGGCACATTTTGTCACACTGGTATCATGGGTGTCATAAAAACTTTTTAAAGCTCTTCCTTTGTCTCAAAAACCTTTTCTCTTGGCAGCCAGGGTGGTTCAACGTGGAAAAGCAGAATCTTGTCCTTGCTGCCAATTTCTTGGTGCTATTTCCTAAAAATACATATTCTCTGTAGGCATGATTTGATTATACTTAAAATTTTTACAATTTTTGTGAACACTGAATCAAGGTCAAGGGCTCTATTTTTCTAAATTACAGGGTTTTTTAAAAATACAACTTATACTTGGATTGGCATTCAAGTATAAGTTGCATTTGAGTAGTAATGGCTGTCTTCACTACGTATCTACTTCTTTTAGTTTAAAATAGAATTTACAAAATACTCTGCTTGGACAAACAGGAAAACAAGCCATCAAGAACTTCTCATGCATGCACTGCAGACTTGCCCCATCGAGTGCCAGCAACGTATTGGGACCTCACTGCAACACACACTAGCTGCTAGAACATACATGTAATTTTCCCAAAAGTTAAAAACATTACTGTCATACAAACATAAAGTGGACGTGTGTCAAAGAGCCATTTAACTCATTAAGGAGGAAACCAGCCGCAGGCACAGGATGATTGAAAGAAAAATTGGAGGAAGAGGGATGATATAGTCCATTAGGAAGGAAATACTGAAATAAACTTGCTAAGTGAGAGGTATAACTAGTTACTGTGTTGCATCTGTATTGGGCAAACATCTACAGATTAACATGCAACTTCCAGAGCCTTGGCCTAAATCCCTAGGTGACAGTAAATCAAACAAAAGTCCCTCTTCTAGGAAATGCAATCATCCCTGTGCAGGACAGGTGGGCAATGCCCCTGTGTAAGACATCAAAAGGACAAGCCATCCCCTTTGCTTTATTTCTACTCTTTGGAGAATTCTTAAATAATATTTGTTTTAATACATTGTGTGCTGTTGTTAACCATGTGGTGTCCAGTTGTATAATCTGACTAAAAATTGCAACGATTAATTTGTGATTTTCCCAGGTACAATATTTATCATGAATTTTGTGGCTAACGCTACAAGCTTCTAGTTAGTGGTGTAACTGGTAGTTCTTTTAGCTATGAGGAGTGTAACTTTAAAAGGTGGTAGTTTCCCCCTCTTTCTCCTCCTCCTCCTCCTCCTCCTCCTTCTGTTTTAATACACTTTTTTATTTTGGAGTAGATTTGGATTTACAGAAAAATTATGGAAATAGTGCTGACGGTTCTTATATACTCCCCACACCGTTTCCTCTGTTAGCAAAATCTTACATTAACATAGTACATTTGTCACAGCTAATGAACCAATATTGATACATTATTATTAACTGAAGTCCATACTTTATTTAGATTTCCTTAGTTTTTTGCCTAATGTCCCTTTTCTCTCCCAAGATCCCATCCAGGGTACCGCACTGCATGTAGTCATCATGTCTCCTTAGAATCCTCTCAGCTGTGAGAGTCTCAGACTTTCCTCGGTTTTGATGACCTTGACACTTTTGGTGGGTATCGGTCAGGTATTTTGTAGACTATTCGTCGATTGGGATTCGTCTAATATTTTTCTCATGATTAGACTGGAATTACGGGGTTGTTGGGAAGATCAGAGGTCGCCGACCACTCTTCCCCATCATTCCAAGGGTGCACGCCATCAACATGACAGGTCTTTGTCGACGTTCACCTTGACCCCCCAGCCGAGACAGAGTTTGTCAGCTTTCTCTGCTGTGACGTTCTCTTTTCCCTCAGTTTCCGTGCTGCAGTCTTGGGAAGGAAGTCACTGCGTGCAGCCCACAGTTAAGGAGAGGGTGTTACGCTCACTTTTCCTGAATGCAAGTATCTGTGTCAGTCAGGGTTCTCCGGAGAAGCAGAGCCAACAGTATGTGTGTATCTGCACAGAGAGAGGTTTATGACAAGGAATTGGCTCATGCGATTATGAAGGCTGGTCAGGCAGAACTCAGGTGCGGTCCAAAGGCAGCCTCCTAGGGAGCTCCTTCTGCTTAAGGAGGCCGGCATCTTTGCTCTGTTCAGGCTTCAGCTGATTAGGTGAGACCCACCCACACTACGGAGGACAATCTGCTCTACTCAGTCCACTGATTTAAATGTTAACCTCAACATGAACAGCCTCCCAGCTGACAAGTAAAATTAACCATCACGGGATCTACATAAGTTATTTGGAATTTTTCTGCACTGCAGATTTGGCTATTCTCTATTACTTATGCAGTTGTTTATGTCAGTATAGACTCATGTATATTTATTTTATATGATGAATTACAATTTAATGCCACTGTGTTTATGTGGTTGCTAGATTGTTCCACCTTTGGCCATGGGAGCTTCCTGTTGGTTCCTGTGTCCCTTGACGTATCCTTACCCATGTGGCGTTTTTTGAGCACTTTTTTATTTCTGGCACTGCAAGATGCTCCAGGATCATCTTGTCTATTTCCTCCTCCAGCCCCCCCCAACCCGCTGTTCCAAGGAGCCCTGCCCCGTGTGCTGGAGAGCCTGTTAGAAACCAGGCTACCAGTGCTGGGTGTGCCCGTCGCTACTTGGGTGTCGTATGTTACTTCTAGTTCTTCTCAGCTGACAAAACAAAGAGATATACACAAGCATGCAAATTTATGAATATACACATATCTCTAAATATTTATATAATATTATATATTAATCTGAATAGGAGTTCATTCTGATATCTCTGACAATCATCAATTACCCGTGGATCATTCTGGCCTCTTTCCCTTGCTGGTCTGTGACTAGTACAATTAACCTCAAGCTTCAGTGTAGTTAATATCCTCTCTTCCAGGCATATGCGTGGATTTTGTCCCCAGAAGGTGTGACTCAGTAGGTGGCAGAGCCCAAGGATCCTAAACAAACACCCCAGGTGGTTCTGATGCAAGTGACCCACTGACCTCACTGAGAAATGCCACCACAGATCGTTGTCAAGACCTCTCTGTCTGAAAAATCTGATTTCATGAAATTCAGCCACAACTGGATGTCCTTTACCTGATGCAAGATGACGGAGTGTTGGGGAGCTTCTGACAGGTGTTTCCTCATCTGATATGACATTGAGCTCACTGACCTTTAAGGTCCTTTTCCTTGTTAAGAATCTGTTCATTCCCTGTCACACAGCTTGTGAGCGCTCCTTAGCCGGGACCACTGGTGTGCCTGGAAAGAAATGAGTTGACACATGGAGACACTGCTGTCCTCCCCAGGAACAATCTGTCACTCCGCAGTGCCAGAATAAGAGGGACAAGAGAGTGAGAAACGGGAGGGGGATTTGCTTTTCAGGACAGCAACGATGGCAGAGGATTCTCTCTCTGACACCCCAGCACCCAGGTGGAAGCTGAGGGTACAACTGGATGACGGGCTGCCTGCTGTCACCCTGCAAGAAAGTCCAGCTCTGAGCCCGTGAAGTCATGGCAGCTTCCCAAAATGCACGTTCAGAGACAGCGTCCGCATGCTGTCACAAGGAAGCTGTCCCGCACAAAAGCAGCTCGCATCACACTCTTAATGCTGGAAATGGCCCACAGAGAATATGCCACCAATAATGACAGGAGCTCTCCAGCAAGGGGCCCTTCAGGAAAAGCCAAGACAGTTGGGAAATGAGGTATTGTGGAGGTTTACTGTTTACTGCATAAGAAGTCTGAACTAATCTAAGATGAGCTGTCTTCTAGAAAACACCCACAGTGAGCCACAAGGATCAAGGACATTCAACACTTCCTCACAATGGTGTCCTCAGGTTGTTTCATTTTAGAAATACTCCTCGGAGTCAGCGTGCTTTTTGAACAAAGCACATTGAATTTATATTTAAAGTTAACAATAATAAGGAAGGATATTCTGGACAATAACAATCGATACTCTGAAATTACGTTACTTTTGTTCGCTCTGTCTTTTATATCAAATTATTTTTTTCCACTCCCATTTGTTTAAAAAAGGTCTCCAAGTAATTCATGTACATAATTTAAAAAGTCAAATACTCAGGTCTGTAATCCTAGCACTCTGGGAGGCAAAGGCAGGAGGATTGCTTGAGGCCAGGAATCAAAGACCAGCCTAAGCAACATAGTGAGACCTGATCTCTACCAAAAAAGAAAAGAAAACTTAGCCAAGTGTAGTGGCTCGTGCCTGTGGTCCCAGCTACTCGGGAGGCTGAGGCAGGAGGATCAGCTGAGTCCAGGAGTTTGAGGTTGCTATGAGCTGTGACATGTGACATGTCGCAACAGAGCAAGAAGACCCTGTCTAAAAAAAAAAACATGTCAAATAGTATCACAAGGCTTACAAACAAAAAAAGACTGCAATCCCTTGGCCTCCTTTTTGCTACTCCCCAGGATAGTTAACACAAAGAAACATTTTTTTTCTGCAGCCATGGGGGTTGGGGGTAGAGGCTCCTGAGTAGGTCTGAGTTAGTTCAAGTGCCCATTCCTGAGCAGATCACTGCTGTCGGGTGGGTGGGCACAGCAATGGGCCTACACCAGTCAGAGTCCACCCTGGACCTGGAGGAAGGCCAGCCTCTGTCACCTCTCACAGCTGCGGTTCAACGATGGCCGTGGTGGAAGGGACACTGCACAGACAGGACAGACCCCTGTGTTGCCGGCCACACTGTCCCCAGCCCCCGTCACTGGGAGCAGTGACAGACCGAGTAATAGCCTCCAAAGATATCCAGGTCCTAATCCCTGAAACCTGTGAATGTTATCTCGTATGGCAAAGTGACTTCACAGGTGTGATTAAATAAAGAGCTTGAGATGGGGAGATTATTCTGGATTATCAAGGCATCCTTATAAGTGAGGCAGAGGGAGATCTGATACCAGAGAGTAAGTGGAAGTGGGGTTTGAAGTGGGGTTTGAAGCAAGAGGCTGCTTTGCTGCCTTTGGAGATGCGGGAAGGGGCCACAAGGCAGGGAATGAAGGCGTGTGGCTCTCAAGGCCAGAAAAGATCAAAGAAAGGCCCTCTCTGGAGTCGTGGGATGAATCAGTATCTTGCATGGTGCATTGCGCAAGCTGGGATCACTTCTGAATGGCTGTGAATGGAACAAATCCTGCCGCATTTCAGGTAAGAAGATGTGTTTCTGTTGACTTCTAAGTTGTTCCTCTAAGTTGGCTTTTAGTTCTGGATGTTCGTAGATAATATTAAGCGTGAATGCAGAACCAAATTTAGCCACGAGATGGAGACTTTACCCTAGTCTTGGAAAGCACACTAGCTCCTGGAATTTCCGCACTTAAAAGTTCAGAATGAAATATCTCAGTTAATTTCTAGTCTTCCCTCTGACCTCATGTACAGGATAGAAAACCTGAGTTCCAGAGAGATCACAGGATTAGTTTTCAAAGGAATCAAACCTAGCACCCTGTTTCCTAATTCCCATTCTGGCATTATTCAGAAAGTATCACTTTTGTTTCATGTCTCCATTGATATGTTATTTCTCTTGCATTCTGTGAACACATTTTTTAATGTAAATTTTTTTGTCTTCTCTTGCCTTGCATCTCCTCCCAATGTTATATAATGTGTCATGCAGAGAACTTACTTAAAATCATTTCATAGTGCTGCCTGCATTGGGCTCTGCCTTGCTATCCTCATGAGAGAAGGTGAAAACTCAATTTAAACAACTAGCATCCATCTGTAGCTACCACTGAACTCTGAGCTGGGTGCTTGGGAAATTTGAACGAATCGGACATGGTCTCCGTCTTCAAGGAGCCCTGAGTGACAGGGAGGAGATGATTTCTGTAAGGGAAGGGCACTGCTCTTTCTAGCAGCAGAGAAGAGCTGGGTGTCACATCCAGCTAGAGGCCTGGGTGATTTATGGGGAAAGGATGACATCTGGAATAGACCGTGAAGGACAGGGGAAAGGGTCTGCATACACAGACCGATATCTTAAGCAAATCATGCATCCAGGGCAGGAAGCAGGAATTTGGGGAGTGAGAGCTGTTGATGAGGAAATGCTTGGTTATGCGGTAGCAACAGATTACTCCAAATGGTCAGCGGCTTAACAAACAAAGGCTCATTTCTCACTCGTGCTCATGTCCAGCCAGTGTCAGCAGAGCTTCACTCCGCAGTCACTCTGGGACCCAGGTTGAGGTAGGTACAATCATCCTGCAGCTCTGTATCTGGTTCATACAAATTTCGTTGCCATAGTTGAGGAAGTAAAACTAAAATGTCTTGCATAGATTTTCCACTGCTTCCGCCAGAAGGGGCATGTATCACGCCCACTCCTATGTTGTTGGCCAGAGCTATCACGTGGCTCTAATGTAAGAGCTGCACCTGGCCTATTTGGTGCACGCTACCTTCTCTGCCACAGGAACATCCAAAATCCACCGCAATTCAGGATATTTGTAGGGACGTCCTTTGGATCTCAATGTAGAAAGCCTTTCAAGTTTCGGGGAAAGACAAATTATTTGCCCCACTTCTGAGAACATCGGGACTCTGTTTTAAGTGTAAAGAACGTCACACGTTTACCACTGAGCCAGGCTTTCTCAAAACTCACACACGGGGAGCAAAAAGCCTTTCCATTGCTGGGCCTGAGATTTTTAATTAATTCTGCAAAGGGGCTTCAGGCAAGAACAACTTCCAAGGAATGGCCACGCATAGCTCCAGGCCAAGTCCCAGCTCTTAGATCTGGGAGTTGCCTATGTCAATGCAAAGAAGGGAAATAAATCCCTCAGTGTGGCAATAGAGGGTGCCAGATAAACTCCCAAGTATCTTCTGGTATTCTGTGTCTAAGAACCTTCCAAAGAAGCTGTCTTCCTCCTGTTTTGACATTTAATGAGAAAAAGCACTTGGAGGATCACCTTGATTTTCACAATAATGTGCAATTTACTGAACAGCTGAAAGACCTGGGTGGTTACTGTGCTAGGCCGCGGGAGCCCTACGTCTGACCTATCCCTGGGAATACTTGGAGCCTCTGTTTACTACCTGGGTTCCCCCTTATCACAGAGAAGTGAAAGTACATCCAGGAACTTTGCCCGAGGAAGGCAGGTACAGAGAGCTTGGCTACCTTCTTATGCAATGAGGCAAATTTGTTTGCAGGCTGAACTCTGCTAGAAAGCGTTTGAAAGCATTACAGTTGAGCTAAGAAAAAGTTCTGAAGAAATCTTTCCAGTTGTGCCAAGACATTCTTCAAATCGTTGCTACTAGAATCAGATTGTTAGAGAAACATTAGTCTGTGCAGATTCAGCCCATACTGAGCTGAGGAATTCAGGTAGCCCGTGCTCCCACACTGACGGGACTGGCGGCGAGGGGCAGGTTTGGGTGGGTTCTGGATGTTCCAGTGTTGGGTCACGCTGGAACGAGGGAGAGGACTAACAGGTGTGGTGTGTTTCTAGGCAGACAGGAGCCTCGATTGCCTGGCTAGAGCAGGGCCAGGTGAAGAGGATGAGCCAAAAGCAGGGCCAGACTCATTCAGGAGTTAAGACTGGATTTGGAGAAATTCAAACCAGGTAGTTTCTTGTGGGATGAAGGTGGCTGCGCCATTCAGTCTCTTTAACAAGGTATCTCAACACCTCCTGGACATCGCCCTGGACAGCACAGGGGTAAAGGGCTGAGAAGTGGGGCCAGCATGCAGGAAGAGAGAGGAACATGCCTTTTCCTTCTGATCTTGAAGGTCATGTCTTTGGGATGGGATCCCCTAAAAGCTGCCATTATGGTCTCCAGGTCTTCCTCTTAGCCACCACTGCTCATGCTCAGGGCAAAGTCTGGGATCAGCTGATTATCACAGGAGAATATCTTTCCCAATCATGGATTGTAGATGTGGAGGGGGAAATTCTCGCTTCAGTGTTCTGAGGCAATTGTCTTTGAGCCCAAGATGGCAGGAGTCATCTTCTTAGTGTGGCTTTGTTCATTCACTTATCACCACTGGGCGTCTGAGTCTCAAAGCAAAATGAGGCTGTGCACGCACACACAAACACACACACACACTCTCTCTCTCTCTCTCTCGGATCATATCATTTCATCACTGGTACCCTGGAGTCTTTGCTGCCTACCTGTACAATGAGACATCAGTCATCCACTACAGAACCAGAAAACAAAGGCTGCAGATAACTTGACTGTTAGTCTCAAAAGCTGAATGGTATCAAGATGGGCAATTTGTCCAAGTCTAAGGCAGAAAGACTTAAGATTTCCTGCGTGTAGATACCAGGAGCTGGGGGAGATGGGGGAAGGAAAGAACAAGAGGGACAAGAGAGAATAAGAACTGAAGATTCTAGCGTGAAGGAGCAGGTATTGCGAGTTGCCATGATCTTAGAGTCCAGTTGTCTTTCTTTTTGCCACAAAGGTCAAACCAAAATGGCGAGCAGATACCACTGTCTTTAAATTGTCCGGAAATCATAAACTTTTTCTGTGCTGTGAGAATTTTCTCGAGCCTCCATCCAGCCCACATCATGGGGATATGCCCCACTCTGTGGCCCAGGACACATGAAACGCAAGCTGGGCCCCGAACTACGACTGCGCAATGGTGAGGTCTGGAAGGAGAGCCTGTCCGTCAAGGTGGGAATTATGGGAAATGCGGAATTGAGGGGAAAATCCTTGTACGTGCCCCACTCGACATGTTCCGTATAACTGTAAATTTCATTTCCATAGCGGGACAAGATGTAATTATGCTGCCTAACTGATAAGGTTGCTATGAGGTTCGTACGTGCTGTGTGTGTGGAGGTCTAGACGCATAGCCTGCGTGTTCATTTTCTCCAGACTACGTCTTCCTCTGAGGAGCTGGGATAGACAGGAAGGTGGAGAGAGGGAGGCTAACAGTCTATGTCCTCTCTCGTTTCTTTGCCTTCCAGCCTCAATGCATGCTCTCTCTCTGTCTCTCAGGTGACCCAAGGGCTGCACCATTTGCGTTCTGACTGGCATGGCACGCGAGCACTGCTGTTCTGCATCTCCCCAGCGTTTGCTGTTGGTTCTCCACCCTCCCCCGTTCCAACAGGTGCGTAGTGTATCCCACTGTTGTTTCGATTTGACTTCAACTAATGGCGAATAATATTGGAAATCTTTTCATGTACTCATTTGCCATCCACAAACCTCCTTTGGTGAAATACCTGTTCACAACATTGGCCCATGTTGATTGGGTTGTTCATTTTCTTACGGTTGATTCTCAAGTTTCCTACATATGCTAGATACATGTTCTTTCTCACATATGTGTTTGGCAAATATTTTCTCCTAGACTTTGTATTATCTATTCATTTTAATGATGTCCTTCAAAAGCAGATATTTTTAATTTTAAAGTCCAATTTACCAATTTTTTAATTTTATGGATCATGCTTTTGGTATCATATTTAAAAAATCTTTGCCTAACCCAACATCACAAAGATTTTCTGTTTTCTTCTAACAGCTTTAAAGTTTTGGGTTTTATGTTAGGTCTATGATCTATTTTAAATTAATTTTTTTATGGTACAAGGTGTAGTTCAAGGTTCATCTTTTGGTATGTGGGTATCCAACTTTTCTAGCACTGTGTGCTAAAAAATTATCCTTTTTTCATTAAACATTCTTTACACCTTTGTTGAAAATCGATTGACTATATACTATTCCTGGACTCTGTATTCAGTTCCATGGATCTGTGTGTCTTTCATTTCTTTAACACTACGTTGTCTTGGTTAGTGAAGCTTTATAGTAAATCTTGAAACCATATAGTGTGACTCCTCTGGTTTTGTCTTTTATTCTCAAAGTTACTTTGTCTATTCTTTTTCCTTCCTTTGTCTTTCCTTTTTCTCTTTCCGTGAGAATTTGCCTTCTCATGTAAATTTTAAGATCAGCTTGTTGATTTCTACAAGAAAATCATATGGGATTTTGATTGAGATTGGATTGAATATATGAATTAGAACAAGAGTTACCACCTCAAAATATTGAGTCTTCACTCCACGAACATAGTGTATCTCCACATTTATATGGTTTTCTTTTATTCCTTTTATCAGTGTTTCATAGTTTTCTGTCATTTGCAATGGAGACTATCAATGAATATAGCGTGACCGAATGATCTCAAATAGATGTCCAGCAATCCAGGTACAGAAGGGGTTTATGCATATATGAGGGTTAATTTTGCGTTACAGTGTTGTAGGACAGATGTCCAGAAAGGCAGAATGCCAGATGATCAGGAATGCTTGTAAAAGGTGAATTTAAGAAATCAGTCATGGGGTCCAGTTTAAGCAAGAAAGGTTATGAGGACAGAAATAGGCGGATATCTAGAAAAGTTAAGAGCTGGAATGTGACTTTGTGGCTAAGGAGTAAGTGCAAAGAGAGGAATGGTGTGGTAGCTGTGACAGGTCGTACACTAGGTCAAGATATAGGTGGGATATCACTCATGAATAGAGAGCGCTGCTGTGATGGGAGGACTAAGTGAGGCCTTGGGAGCAGATGGCTGCAGTGGGACGGCTGTGAATGCCAGTGAGTCCCCTGTATGCCCAGTTCCAGTGACTTCTGACACCAACTACCCGGAGTTGGGCCCAACTTTATAAGCTAAGGCACAGTCCTCCACAGGGCTCCACAAACCACTGACACCAGCCATATGTTCAGGGGTTCACAGGCCACTCTTACTTCTGACAGCCAGCTACAAATTTGGGGGCATCAGTGACCCCCTGAGGTTCAGTAACTCACGAGAAGGACTCACAGAACTCAGGAAAGTGCTGTCCTATGGCTGCCGTTTCACTGTAGCAAAAGGATACAACAGAACCAGACAAAGGGGGAAACACACAGACGGGATGAGGTGGGGAGTCTCCAAAACAAAGTTTCTATTGTCCCATCCCCATGGAGTCAGGATATATCACCCTCCTGGAATATCAATAGGTGGCATTATGCAGAATATCACCAACCAGGGAAGCTCAGCTGAGGTCTGGTGTCCAGAGTTTTTACTGGAGTTTCGCTACTCAGGCATGACTGATGGAATCATTGCCATGTGGTTGAATTCAATCTCCATCCCCCTCTGCTCCCTGGAGATGGAGCTGATATCACCAGGCTCAAAGCCCCACTCTCTAATCGCAGGGTTGGTCTTTCTGGCAGGACCAGCCCCTGTCCCGCATCCCTTTAGCTAAACTAAAGAGTGGTCCCAGGTGCTCACCATGAATAACAAAGACAGTCCTACCCCTCAGGGAAGTTCTACAGGATGTGATACTGCACGTCAGTCAGAATAACAAGGATGGGGCTGTGGGTGGTGTCAATTTTCAATTATATCACAGTTATAAGGGTAAGTGTGCATCATAAGGTCAGAGTGTGGGACCATCAAAGGGCCCAAAGCAGGGGCAGGGAATGGGCCCTGACACAAGGGAAGTCCAGAAATGTGAGAGGACAGTGGAGGAGAATCCTGTCCTCTGGCTCCAGGGATTGGGATCCTTGGGCTCTTCCAATAGCTGTCACCTTCTGTGTTCCTGGGTGGCCCCCTGGTCTTTAAATCTCTGTTCTGGGCCCCCAGCTTCTCCTTTAACACTCACGTTACAACATGCCTTTGCATCTACTCAGCCCAGATGGGGAAGATCTTTGTTCTATTCCTATGGTGTCGAGCTGAAGACAATAGGCAGAACCGTTCTCCACCTGCAGTTAGTCCTGGGCTAGGTCAAAGAAGGGCATCACCTCTGTCCTCATCTTATCAGACAAGAGCCAGGAAAAGGAGTTCATTGACTCGCCCTTTATGACAACGCCCCCTTAGAACTGCAAACTATAGAATGAAGGAGTTCCTGGGAGACCCCGTCGCGAAGGGCTGGCACTCTTACAAACCGCATGGTCTTTGATTCTCACGCAGATAAATCCCCACCCGACCCGTGTGATAGCCCTCTCAATATGCCTGGTTGGGAGACAAGTCTCCTGTGACACAGAGATGAAGGAGGTTTTCGTGGAAAATCGGCTGTGGCCTGAAGATCCCACGGATGCTCGCTGGGGAGTCAGAATTCTAATATGGATTTATAAGAGCTCTGTTCCAAAAGAAGCTTGGTTTGTGTTGACTCATTGTGTTACTGTGAAAGAGGTTTCTCATGATCCCTGTTTGAGGCGAGCTAATGATCTAACTGAAACGAGTCAGTGCTGTAATTCACGGCCTAATTCTCTTCGCTCTGAGCAGCAGACACCGCGGGCTAGCGTGGGAGACACTTGGCCAGACGCTCACCCATCTATCTGCATCAGGGCTGGCAGACGGGGTAATCACATTTGCTTCATTTTCCATACAGTTTGTAGAAAGCTCGTTAGGCAGCAGGAAAGAACAGAGGTCAGGGTAGGTTAGATTGCACGGAAAGGTTAGGCTGGCCACTGGGATTAGACAAAGCCAGAAAGTTCTGCTTCAAGGACTCACAGAAAGGGGCGAAACACGGCTGTCATCTTCTCAGGGACTGTCACTCCGAGGAGCCGGTGTTTGTCAAGAGATTTTTATTACAAAACTGAGATTGGACCATCAATCATAGCAGTGAAGCCTGAGTAAGTACGTTATTATTCCACTGGATCTGTTACGCACTGCGGCTCTGGCCTGTGGGGATGGCTCTGAATTCGGCTGAAGTTTGGCACCATCAAGGTTGATGTCTGGCTCTTATCGAATCCAGGGATGCCCCAGGGAAGCTCTCCTCCAGGTAGCAACGAGAAACCAGCTCACTTGTGTCCTGTGGTTCCTCCATCGCAACCCATAACCCCTACGGTTACTTCCAAGGGGGACAAGACACGTGGGTGGCATTAGACCAGCTCCTAACTGTTTGAGCATGTGAGCCCTTTCAGCTGGTTCCTGTGTTCTTTTGACTTACACCGTCAAAGCGGACTTCTTTGAGCACCTTTTTGCTTTCTGGTACTACAAGATGCTCCAGGCTCACCTTGTATATTTCTTGCCCCAGTCATAGAAGAAGTAGATGATTTTGTTTTAATTGGAGAATGATATTAGAAACCAAGATCTGGGTGCCGGGTGTGCTCACTGCTACTTGGGTATCGTGGCTTCTAGACGCACACACACGTAAGTGATATCCATGAACGTTATATGCAGACATGTGCTTGCGTGCCTCTGTGCGCACCTGTGTCAAGCTAAACGTGAGCTGGTACTGATGTCTCCAACTCTAACCCGTTACCCACGGCTCATTCCAGCCTCCTCGCCCCACTTGTCTGTAACTCCCCTCCAACAGTGGGACACCTGCCGCCCACCATCTTTCATCCGCTTACTTAATTCCGTCCTGGAATGCCCTGACTTTCCAAATACTTTCTTTACATTTGCATATATTAAGGCTTACTCTTTGTGCCAAAAAGTTCTATGGGTTTTGACAAATGCATATTGTCATGCACCCACTGTTACAGTGTCGTACAGAACAGTTTCACTGCGCTAAAAAACCTCCTGTGCTCCAGTTATCCCCTTACTCCCCAGCTCCTGGCCCACAGCCAAGCCCCTGACAAGCATGGGTCTGTTACTATCTCTGTATGTTTGCCTTTTCCAGAATGTCGTATAAAATCATACAGTATGCAGCCTTTTAAGACTGACTTCTTGCTGGCATCCAACTAGAGAGAACAAACAAAAACAAACAAAAAACCAAACCAACCAAACAAACAAAAGACTTCCTTCACCAGTGGGGATTGGGATAAAGGGTTCTAAGGCCTCTTGTAGCTAAAGGACTCCCTGAGCCTACTGGGATGACCAGAAGGAGCTAGGGGAGAAAGAAAGGGAGCGGTCCCTGCAGGTAAGAGACGGTGTCTAGACACCTGCACAGAGGGGAATGGCATTGCCGCTCAGCGGAGACCTTGTTCAGCCATCGAGGCTTCAGACACAACCTCCGGACGGGGCCGGAGACTTTGTCTTCCCTCTTCTCTGTCATTTCAGTAGCATCTGGAGATGCCTCATCAGAGAGCCTCTGTGTCCATAGCAATCTCCCGTGACTCCAGAAATATCCCAGTGGGTGAGGCTGGAAAGGGGTCGGCTAGTGGAGCTGGGGTCTCAGCCTGAGTGACTGAGGTGGGAGGAGCCAGGAAAACAGAGATGACAGAGGGAGGGCAAGGGGAGGTGGAGAGACGGCTCCACTTGGACTTGCTGAGATCCACGGTTCAGCGAGGGCAGGTGAGGGATGACCTCGGGGGAGAATGCCGAGACCTAGTCGGGCAAACAGGAGAGAATGGCCTGGGGTCGGGGGCAGGCAGTGGGGTGAGGCCACAGCAGCTTGCTACCTTGAATGCCGCCTGCCACCCTCACTGTACTTTCAGACAGTAACTTACCTGTCCAGACTCCAACTATGCAACACCCCTCGCCTCCCTCCTTCTGCCCTTCCCCAGCTCCGGGCACCCACCCAGCACAGCCGTCTCCACACTTCATTGCAATCCGTGCCTTCTCTGTCATCATCCTACCCTGGACCGAGTTGCTTTAGGGAGAGGATCAAGGATTTTTTTCATTTCATTCCCTAAGGAGGCGCACAAGGTCAGGTAGTGAACGCTTGATGAGAGAATGAATGAATGAGTGCACTAATTCACCCCTTTCCAGCCTGGAACAGTTGCACATACTCCCTGTCTTGACCATGCAGCTTTTCCCAGAACAGGCCAAGTTTGGGAATTCTGCCTGGGCCTTGATTTTAGGTTGAGTTGGAGGGCACAGGGCAGAAAGGCTGTGGACAGCAGAAGAGGAGTAGAAAGGGTAAAGACGAGGATGCCAAAAGATTTCTGCAGAAAGCTGAAAGAGGAGAGAGAGAACAGAGGCGCCGGTTACACAGCTTTCAGAATAAACGAATCTTACATTTCAGCAAACAAAACCTTGTTTTTTTCCTCCCACTTCTCTGTTGACTGCCGTCTCTATTTTATGGCCATTTGGAGATCATTTGAAGTCCATCCCATAATTGTTTTCTTGCTAAGCTTCCTTTACGCAGAAAAAAATGATAATGCAGTTAGGATGCTTTCAAAAGTCCCAGAGGAAATTAATTTGTTTACAGGATTGTGTATCGTATGGCCAAACCAACAAAGAGAAACAGGCGGTGCTTTCTCGGCTGAGCTAACCACCGACTGCCGTGTGGGGTCTCTGGGCAGGCGACGTGTGCAGGGTCCCGGGGAGCTGCAGCAGGGGCCTTCCAGACCCTGTCCCCGCTCTCAAAATCTCCTCCCCGTGCAGCCGTTCTCAGTCCCAGCAGCCCGGCTCCCTGCTCTGGGATTTTGTTGTTTTGTGGGGTCAGTGTGTGCAGCAGAGACGGACACTTCTGTGCGTCGCGCTGCTTCCCCAGGCTGGGGGGACGGCCGTCAGAAGAACAGCCCCGTGCAGCTTTCTCTCCACTTCGCAACCACCCAGGTGGTTTGCCGGCACTCGGGTCTGATTGCTGCACTCTTCGTCCGAGCTTTACGTTGGAAGTGACCCGGGTCGCACCTGAGGGTTAAAAATAGGGACGCAGAACTGAAACAAAACAAACTGAAATCAAAGATAGGCCAGTAGCATCTGGCGGGTGCACCATGATGTAGAATTTCCGAGTGTCAGCACTTAATGGAACATTTTTATTCTGGATAGCATATGCCAAGTCTGTATTATCACTGTTTCCAAATTAGCAGGGTAGAAATTTAATTAGACCCTCTCATCACCAGTGACAGTTTGTCTTCCTTTTTTAATCTCATGAAAGATACCACTTAACAAATTCCGTCCTTCCTGCCGCGGGGCCGGCACATGTCCAGTGACACAGCGCGGCTCCCGGGCCCGGGCAGGAAATCCACACACCCTGCACTGAATCCCGTGAGTGTGCTTGCCTGCTGTTTGGGCTGGTTTGTTAGAAGGGGGAAGGCATTTTCAGACTTTTGTTTGTATTTGTATCTGGATTAAAGACCACCATAGTGTCTATTTTGTGTAGTTAATAAATGTATTGGCAAATTCTCTACATAGATCAGGCCAGTTCTCAAAAAATAACTCATTTGAAAGCATTCTCACCAAGCTTTCACCATGCTGACGTTAAAATAATATAAATAATGATGATAATAGTGGCTCTCACTTATTTCCTGTGAAATCATTGAACTCAGACCATTCTAGCCGTCATCTAGTCGTGGTGGGACTTAGGTAGTACTACTGTTGCAGGCACAGCGGCGGAACACAGCTGTCGGTTTTAGGCTCCACTGTGCCCAGGCACTGTGCCAGGCCCATCACACGCAACATTCCTTACAACAGCCTTGCAAGGTTATTTCCATTTTGCAGGCAAGAAAACAGAAGCTCGAGGACAGTCAGTGGCATCTCCAAAGTAACCCAGCTAGCAGGCGCAGAACTGGTATCTGATGCCTTGACCCTGACATCTGTGTTCATTGCACCACACCAAGCAGATTGTTTTGGTTGGTAAATTAGATTCTTAGGAGGAACAGAACAAGTGATAGACTCAATTTTTATTTATTCACCCAAGTAGAGTAAGTTCTGTCTTTTTTTAAAGAAAAAATATAATATGTAAACTGGTTTTTGTTGGTATTATTGTTTGTTTGTTTTCCCCTCCATGTAAAAGTGCAGTGCTGTGCCAGGCAGAGGTATAAGTCAATATGCATTTAACATCCAGTAGACATGGGTGCCGTAAAGCAACATAAAGTATGATGGGAAGCCAATGAGGGCTGGTGGTTTGCGCCTGTGGCCAGGGCGGCCAAAGAAACTCTATGATAAGGCAATATTTGAAAAGAGACCTGAAGGAGGAAAGGCAGGGGGCAACAGAACATGTGGGGAAAGAGCATTTAAACCAGGCACGAGACATGTGCAAAGGCCCTGAGGCCACAGGCGTGGTGCATCTGGGCACGGCCGGACAGCCCGTGTGGCCAGGGCAGAGTGAGCAGGAGTCGGACTGTGGAAGAGCTCAGGGAGGCAGCAAGGGGCCGGCTCTCGTCCTGGTAGGTCTTGGTAAGGATTTGGCTTTTACTGTGACTGAGAGAAGACACTGGAGGTTTCTGGAGGAGAAAAGTGACCCGGTTTGACTTACGCTTTTGCAAAGAACCTTCTGGCTGCTGTGAGAAGAATGGGGCTGGGAAGCAGACAGTCTTTGGAGTTTGTCGAAAGAAAGGCACCCATGATTAGGAGGCCGCTGAGAGAGCCCTGCCCTCAGACCACTGTTGTCGCTCTTCCCGCGCGGGCTCCAGGACAAGAGGCTGATGAGGCCGCAGATGCGGATGGTGGTGGTGGCTGCACAGCAGAGAAAGTGCTCAGCGTCTCTGAACCACACACTTCAAAACGGTTCAATGTAAATTTACGCTGTGGATATTTTACCACAATAAAGGAAAAAAATGGGGGAACTGGGTTGAGTGGCTGGGGGTGACCAAAACAAGAGTGGCAATTCCAAACAAGCAGTCCCCGGGCATGGGTACGTGGTGCCGATTCTGACTTCTGATGTGGGGAGATCTCGTCCCTGTCGTGGAAAAGTTCTGAGAGGCAGGCGGAGCCACACGGAAGAGCTGGGGTCGAGAGCACGCGAGACAGAAGCAGGCAGCAAGAGAGCTGTCGCCCGGCATGGCACGGGAAGGGAGGAGTAAACAGAACAAACGCCCGACTCTTCTTCTCAGGGGGCGCCCAGCCCCTCCCGCTCCCCGCCCTCAGTTCACAAAGTCACGATGCCGCGGTGGGGGAGCCCGGCAGCGTCCCCGGGCACCGGAGGAAGCCGGCGCACACGCACCGCAGCGTGAGGAGCAAACGCCAGACCGGACAGACCCGCTCATTCTTCAAGGAGCACAAACAGAGAAAGAATTAACTCGGGGCCTAACTAAAAATTCTGCAGTTTGAAAAAGGAAATGAATGTAGCCTGCAGGAGGTAAAGAAAGTGCATATTTTAGAAAAAAGATTTACTACAGAAAACAAAGTGTACCTTTTAATCACCATTTGCTTCTTTTGCTCAATGAGATAAAATCAAATAGTTCTCTCTGAAACAAGAGACGCAAATTGAGATCAGAAAGGATAGAAAGTTTATAAAGGAAAATGAAAGAGTTAAGAAAATGTAAGCGGAAACCGCTCTGGTAACACGTAAACCTGGATTAGCAGAATCCCAAGAAATATGGCAAGGGCACTGCACGCCCCTCAGTAGCCTTGAATCAAAGGCCAAGGTCAAGGACTGTAAAAAATAAAGGACAAAATAAAGAAAAAAAAAAAAAACAAGGAAACAACATCAAAAAAAAAAACAAGGAAGGCTGTCAGTTACATGACATACTTCAATGAGTTTCTTTAAGGTCCATGACAGGCAAACCAAACTGTGTGATGCCAGCCGGCAGCAGGACCCCAGTGATTTAATCACAGTCCCCGCGTCGCCCGTTGCCCTTTCTGAGAAAGCGTGGTGCTCGGGAAGTCCAACGGCCCAGCAGAGCAGCGGAGCCATCTCCTAACCCAAGAGGCAAAACCCGAAGGCGAGAGTGGCCATGGGGAGCTTTTGCAGTCAGGCGCACCTGGAGAGGCAGAACCGTGGGTAGGATTTGTAACAGGGGTTCGAACCTACACAATCGAGGGAGCTAGTTGTGGAATCTCCGCAAAGGTATTGCTTCTGCACGCGATACTGGACGCTGTCTTGCTCTGTGTCACCTGGACTGAGAGCTGGGACTGAGAGCTGGGTGTGAAAGGGAGGAAACAGAGGACCAAAGGGATTTCCCCATTTCCCCCAAAAGGACAGATGAGAACATACTTCCCTCAATCACCACCTTCAGCCTCAAAGATGCAGATGACCTGCAAGGGAGGTTGGCGCCTTTCACCTGGGAGCTGCACACACACCTGGCCTGGGGCTCAGAGAAGCTGCAGGGGAGGAGGTCCGGTGGGAGCAGAGTCCCACGTCACGGGGCTGGCTAGCAGGGGAGGTGGGTGCGAGCCGAGCCACACGGCCCTGGGGCCTTCACTCACCTGCAGAGCATACAGATGGCAGCTCCTTCTCCTCCACCTTCCAGATCTCACGCAAGTCTCCTCTCTGGCCAACTGCAGCCCAGAACCGCACGGAGAGGGGACACTGGGAAACGCATCTCTAGCTTAGCTATGTGAGCACGGTACAAAGCCCCTCAAAAGTATGAAGATTCTTTATTTGGATGTTGTTTCTCACTACAGATTAGCAACGTTCATTTATGTCTGCCTGGGACACGCCTTCTTGCTGTGGCTCAACCAGGGGTCTCACCCCACGGAGAAACATGCCCCTGCTCCTTTTTGTCTGCAGGGGGCTCCCCCGACCCTCTCACCCCCCCCCCCAAGGCTGCCTGGCGTATCAGCAGAAGGGAAATGGGACAGCCAATCAGCAGAAGGGAAATGGGACAGCCACAGCCACCCTGTGGAAGCTGCTGGAATGAGACTGAGGTTGGAAGCAAAAGGTGAGGCAGATGTTGGCAAAGAAAAGAAAAAAGCAATAGGAAACTTCACTTTGCTCTGGTCTCAGCTACCGCTTCATCGGGGTATAAACAAGCAACATAAAATTACAAGCAACATAGCATGCCGGATGATGTGCGGAGATCACCATAGCATCTATGTCTGCAGTGAGATTTCAGACGAGAGTAGAATTTTTACATGAAGCCTCTTTCTGGACACACACAGGCAGAAACAGAGCTCGCCTCGTTCGAAAATGAACAAACGTGGGGGCGGGTGCAGTGAGGGTTGGACCTGTGAAAACATGTTTACCCCAAAGAAGGAGGTGAGGTACTAAAAGGGACAAAGGTGGGAGGGAGGAGTAATTTAATTTTTTTTAAAGTCTTGCTTTCAGGAATTAAAGTAAACTTTAGGGGAGTAATGGGTTTGTATTTCAAGGAAAAGGATTTAAAATATCTTTATAAAACAAGAAATAAAGTGACATGTCAGAAGTATGTATTGATGAATTTGTGGTAATCATGACACAGTGTATCCATACATCAATTCGCCACACTGTACACCCTGAATGTATCCAATCTTTATTTGACAATTAAGTACTCTAAAATAAACAATACCAGCTGAAAGGAGATGTCAGTAAATATTGAAGGGAAAGGTAAAATTTTCCTAAAAGAAGGGATTTTAAAATAGCACACCGAGACTGAAGCAAAACCAAGAGAAACTTCATGTTTTGGTGGTGGGTCAACACATCCTAAACAGTGTCCTGTCCGGAATCTGCTCTGCTCGGGCCGCCCGGCTGCCCCAGCTGCCCGTCTGCTGAGGGAGACCTGGTGCTTCTGCGAGGGCGTGCGGGAAGTGCTGGGAGGAGGTCGTTCTTCCCCGGAGACGATACTGGCTGTGTTTTCCGACATCCGGGAAAATACAAACAATCCAAAAATCATTACAGAGAAGTCTGGGCCAACTACTAACTGATTGTTTGACAAAGAACTGGACTGCTGTCCTCTGTGTCGCTTTTGTAGAAAGTTCGAATTTTTCCTTTTCCTAGGACAGTTTATGTGTTTAGATAGAATCATATAAGAAAAAGCATTCCATTCTTTGCGGGGGGAAGACAGCAGGCAGGACAGGGCGGCTCTGTCATTCTATCCCCATCACAACCTGCCTGACGGTCAGTTCCTCTTTAAAGGATTCTGTGGTGGGCTTGGTGCTCTGTCTTCACTAATGCAAGGGGCAGAGGTGGCAAAGGAAAGGTCCCCCCCCCAGCCCATTTATGCAGCTCTGGCTACTTGCTAAACAGTGACAGAGCACAGACTCTCACGTGACCCCAAAGGGAACTCTCAGATGTCTGTTCAGTTTCAAACTTATCTGCCACTGATGATTTCAGGAGGAATTCTAAAAAAGAAAAAAAACTAAAACATTATTCTCACGTCTCAGCAAATTCAGCTGTTACTCAGATAATTGGAAACAATCTGTTCTTGAGCATCTTCCCGGAAAAACACTCTCCAGACCCAAAACATATTTCTAAACTTCAAACAAGAGCTTATAGAGTTACTAAGAACAATGTAACAGGGATGTGACTGTATCCCAGAAATGGGAAAGTTTGTCTTGTAAAATCCAGAGCTAAAAACTTGGTAACTAAGAAAAGAGAGCGTGGGGCTGCCAACAGGACAGCCTGCACTCACTGCGAACTCGCTTTAGGGCGTGCCCGGGGATATTAACGTCTCCAAACAGAATTTACTGAGCAGGAAAAAGAATTCTTTAATCGATGATGTGGGAAATAAATGTTTCTGTTCCTGTAAGCTAAGCCATTGCGTGATCTCTCCTGGGATTTATAACTAATTTATAACTAAATTTTATTCTTTTGTTTTTTTTTTTAACTGAAAGGAACTCATATGTTATACAATTAGGTCTTCTCTCGCGACCTCTCTTCCTTCCCTTGCTTTCTTCCTTCTCCTACCGCACAGATCCTGTAAGTAGTTGGTCTAGGAAATAGCAGTTTTAGCCGATTCTGACATTGTTTGGAACGTTTCTGATTTTTTTTAGTGTTTCAATTGTAAGCTTTTGAGAGATTTTTAGTCGTTTTATCTGCCTATACACAAATTCTGGTTTAATTTTAAATCATCCAGCACATCTAAAGCCTCTAATCAAATTGTCAGAGGAAGTCAAATGCATGCGGAGTGATTAGTGCCCTTGCATCCAGAGAGCAAGGTCCTCTGCACGTCCTCTCTCTGCCTGGCCCTGGGGAGGCCAGAGGAGCCGCAGTCTGGGGGGGCGTCGTCCCTCCTGCTGGGGAGCACAGGGACAGCAGCCTTGAACACATCACCAGAATGAATGCCAGGGGCACTTAGAGGGAATTGGTAAAAAATCAGACCAAGGGAAACATAAAGAGCCCACAGGCAAATGTGAGTTTTTAGTTAAAAACTCATTTTACCAGTAACAACAAAAGCACAATAAATCAATATAAATGTAAAGGGAGCAACATTCATTTCACAACATATTGAATTTTCTTAAACAACATTCCCAGTGATGCAGCAATTTTAATTCTTGAAAACTAATTTTACAGAAATGATGCTAAAGCAGACGGAAGTCGATGGCTAAGGTTGTTTGTGGGAGGACAGACAAATGGATGTCTGGGAAACGGGCAGAGTCGAATGTTTCATGCTCTAGATGGACTATTTCTCTCATGGCCTCTTGGTAAAATGTGTTCATAGAAATTAAAAAATAACAGAAATTGCTTTAGATATAAAGTCAATGGAAAATGTAAGAGAAATGCATATATGTAGTAAAGTTGCAAAATATATAACTATAAAATAAAACACACACTTGGCAAAAAGCTGGAAATGTTGACAGTTAATATCGTTAAGCAATATTGTTCAGGTGGTTTTTCCTATTTCTAATTTTCCTACTGTTTCTATTTTTTATTTAATGAATATACATGAGTTTTGAAATAAAAATGTTTAGAAATCTACATTTCTTTAAAATGAAGTTAAAAAACTAGCATGATGGATTCATATCAAAAATAACAATTATTCCTATTTAATTATTCCATTTAATTTATGATTTGGATGCTAATAACAGAGTTAAGTATCTTTTGATCAACCTACCTTATTTCACCCACACTGACAAACAGAATTACCTGGATAGATACGAAAAAAAAGGGTTGGGTTTGCAATAATTTGTTTTAATAAATCCCTGTAGTACCTCAAAATGTGCTACTATCTTTCCCTACCCTCCCCTGCCAAAAAATATATATAATAGCAAAGTAGAAACAAAAACACTCAAACAACTGCATGAGGTTAATGTAAAATACTTTAACTTTTTGAATAAATATCTCAAAATAAGGCAGGGGGCTTTAGGAAAAAGTAGGATTAAAAACATAAGTCTTTGAAATGTTCAGAAATAGCCCACCTAAGCAAAGATCTCTAAAAGAATGCAAAACCTCTCCGTGGAGGTAGCAGTAGTCCTGTTGTATGTGCCCTTTGTCCATTCGATAAGCACATATTTTATCCAGTGTCACTGGGTAGAGCGTCAGGCCAAATGGCAGAGAGACGACCTGGTCGCAGGGGCCGTGCGTCCATCTCTGACCCGAGGCCAGCTCTGCACATGGTGCTTTCTTCTCACACCCTGAGCCCTGGATCTGAACACCCGCCTAGTAGCCCCTGAGCCCCAGACGCCAGGGCCAGGCTCTTGCTTGCATTTGGCTGCTCCATGCGTGGGAAGAGCTATGTAATGACCGGCCGATGAACCAGTGCAGGACGGACTGATAAATGCAGTCTCTCTCCTAAGGCCGACACCGGAGGTGCTGGTGGATTTTCTTTCTGCTCTGCTGTCTGAGGCTCACCCCGTCATTTATTCACCCATTTGTGGAGTCCTCAGTCTGTGCGAGGTAGAGTGTGCCGCAGAGAGGGCTGTTTCCATTCCAGTCCTGCACCTCCCATCCAGTGAAAGGTACCGTTAACCTCACTGCGGTGAAGCCATTTCCTGAGTCAAGGAGGAAATGCACAGAGGTGTATGCTGTGAACTGTAGGCGAGTCTTGGGCTGGAGACTGAGGTCTTTGGTGGAGAACCCTAGGGCACGGCTGGGAATGAGGGCCTGTGACAAGGGCACAGGGTGCCCCTCTGCCTGTGGCTGGGGGAGGGAGCGGAGCTGCCGGCTTTTCCCAAGGCCTAGGGTAGGCGAGGCGGCCTAGTTTACAGCAGGAAGTCTGTTTCCAGAATGTCTAGGTAAGAGTCTAATCTCTATCAGATTCTTACTTTCTTACCAGGAAGCTCCAGGAAGCTTCTTAATCTCTTTTAGCCCCAGTCCCATAGGGTCGTTGTATTGATTGATTTGATCACACATAGCGAGTGTAAATGTCACAAAGTGTTAATTTGATTATTATTAACACCATGCTGAAATATTTAGGGTTGCTGTGTCAAACTGTTTACAACCTACTGTCAAATCTTGTAGGGGAAAGAGTACATAGACAGAACAAAGCAAAATGTGACAATCGGTGAATCTAGGTTAAGAGGTACAGATGTCCCTGGTACTATTTCATCAGAAAAAAAGGTGAGAAAAAAATGAGTAAAAACAAATAAAACATGGTGACTGTGCCTGTCCCGGACTCTGCTGTGTGAAAATGGGCACGATCTTTACTTTCTCGAAGCCTCTTTCTTGAGAGGTACAAATGCTTTTCTCATACTAAGTGTTTTGTGAACACCAGCCATGGTCGTAGAGGCAAAGTGTGTTACATAGAGCCGCAGAGCCCTGTGTGGGCACAGGGGCTTACAGACGTGATTATCTGGGCAGCACCAAGTGATCCCTCAGTCCCTGGGCCAAGCCTCCCACCTCTGGCCGTCCAGACTCCAGCCAATCCGTGCTGCCACGGCCACCCCAGTGTTGCATATGCATGACTGGCCTCCTGGCTCTGCCCCGCGCCCGGCACCAGTGCAAGCACGCAGGCTTGCCCCTGAGAACTGCACGGCAGGGCAGCTGCGGCGCCTGTTGGGAAACCTCAGCCGGAACAGACCCTCGCCGGCCGGCTTCCCCGCTCCCGGGCCAGCTGCCGGTCACCAGCAGCAGGTCAGCTCCCATGAAGCCCGCAAAGGTGTCCCCGCGCTACAGGAGCATCCGGAGAAATGCCAGCCAGCGCTACCTCTACCAGGAGTCCCTGCTGCTCAGGTGAGCCGCTCACACCCATCAGCTGGGCAGGGGAGGCAGATGCCTGAGGAAGGGACAAAGTCCCTGTCCTGCTTGGTTCTCCTTCAGAATAAACTCAGAAACTCACACGTCCGGGTTCCTGTGCAACTGGGGTGGCAACCTCAGCAGCGTGCAGAGAGGGAGCTGGCTCTCCCTGCTTCATCTTGACCGAGAGATCAGAACCCAAAAGCCTGTCCCCCAGCCGGCTTGTCGCTGGTCAGACCCACAGATACGCTTTGCCTGTTTACTCAGCCGGCAGTGTCAAGAGAGCAGATGATGTGTCCATCGTAATCAATAAGGTGTTTGTTGGAAAAGGCTTCAGGCCAGTTAGAAGTGGATGAGAGTTTGTTACATATTTATAAAGAATGTCTGCAAGGTCTATTAAAACCTCCACTTAATTTAGAGAAATTGGGGGAAAATTCTCTTTTGAGTAAGTAAAAAAACATCTGAATTAGAGAACAAAGGAAATGTTTTCTCTTACTTCTGATAGCCGTAGAAGAATACTCTTATCCCCTCCTGAGAAGTTGTGTTAGGATTAGCATACTAATTGCTACTGGGAATAAATGTTGCTACATGTTGGAAAATTGTTCTTGAGAGTATTTCACAGAAATATTTTGCCCGTGTGAATTTGCTGAGCTAATTTCTTGCTCGTAAAAACTGCTGCCTGGTTCTGCCTCTGTTATGTCAGGCTTAACATGAATTGAAGCAGAGGGCAGGGAGGGGTCTCCGGCTGACAGAAGTCTGTCTGGATTGTATTTATTTTACTTCAGAGTTGGGAAGGAAGGAGAAGCCTCTAAAATTAGCTGATTATTTCTGTCAGCCTGAAAAAGAAATTGTCTTGGCCACCAAAACTGCTGCTGTTCAGGAATAGGATAGCACATGAGCACCCTTTGTCCCCTCTTGTGTCTTCTGGTAGCATCTGAGAAATCACGCTCTTTGCTGCCCACTGGAAGTAACAGAATCCAATAACTGTGTTTCAGTGGGCTGCTAACATCTCCAGATTCTCTCTCTGCCTCAGAGGATCCTTCCCCTCACACACGCACACACGCGCACACGCGCACGCACACACATGCACGCACCCACACGCACACACACACATACACATGCATACACGTTCACACAGGCACATGCACACGCTTCATACAAATGACCCTGGGGCAGTGCGACGCTGAACTAGCCCAGGACGGAGGATGACATTAGAGGGAAGCGATTCTACTAATCCCATTTCCTCCGTAATGCCCTTGTCCATTCAGCAACTTGGATGACAGCTTTAATGCTGATGAAACAGGGGACAGCAGTGATCCGGAACAAATCTTCCAGAATATACAATTCCAGAAAGATCTCATGGCAAACATTCGCTGCAGACCCTGGACCATGGGGCAGAAGCTGAGGGCGTTGAGGTAAGGGCCTCCGTGGCAAATATTGATTATTGCAAGTGTACTTTCCAATGAACTGCCTGCCCTGCCCACGGGGATGAGATGAAGACCCATGTGAATGGGTTTAGTCACTCCCATCGTGGCTTAGAGAAGCCACAAAGATGTCCGAGGGGTCTGGCTGATCCAGACAGCCAGTTCCTTCGTGTGTGTGTGTGTGTGTGTGTGTG
>CAUYRT010055220.1:0-39011 GCA_963574885.1 Lepilemur ruficaudatus | reverse complement strand
AGCTATTGTGAATAGTGCTCCAATAAACATAGGTGTGCAGATATATTTTGGATACATCAATTTCCATTCTTTTGGATATATACGGAAGTGAAATGGGATTGCTGGTCATATGGTACTTTTATTTTTAGTTTTTGGAGGAACCTCCATACTGTTCTCCCTAGTGGTTGCACTAATTTACATTCCTACCAACAGTGTATGAGGGTTCCCCTTTCTCTGCATCCACACCAGCATTCATTATTACCTGTCTTTTTGATTAAAGCCATTTTAACTGGGGTGAGATGATATCTCATTGTAGTTTTTCTTTGCATTTATTTGATGACTAACGATGTTGAGAAATTTTTCATATACCTGTTGGCCATTTGCATGTCTTCTTTTGAGAAATTTCTTTTCAGATCTTTTGCCTATTTTTAATTGGATTATTTGATTTTTTTCCTATTGAGTTGAGCTCCTTATATATTCTAGTTATTAATTCATTGTTAGATGGGTAGTTTGCAAATATTTTCTTCCATTCCGTGGGCTGTTGCTTCATTTTGTTGATTGTTTTCTTTGCTGTACAGAAGCTTTTTAGCTTTTTAGCTTCTGTGATATCATTTGCCCAAATTTGCTTTCATTGCCTGTGCTTTGGGATATTACTCAAGAAATCATTTCCCAGACCAATGTCCTGGAGCATTTCCCCAATGTTTTCTTTTACTAGTTTCATAATTTCAGGTCTTAGATTTAAGTCTTCAATCCATTTTGATTTAATTTTCGTATGTGGTGACATGTAAGGGTCCAGTTTTATCCTGCATATGGATATCCAATTTTCCTAGCACCATTTATTGAAGACGCTGTCCTTTCCCCACTGTATGTTCTTGGCAACTTTTTTAAAAATAAGTTCACTATAAATTTATGGATTTATTTTTGGGTTCTCTGTGCTGTTCCATTGGTCTATGTGTCTGTTTTTATGCTATTATCATGCTGTTTTTGTTACTACAGCTCTGTAGTATAATTTGAAGTCAGGTAATATGATTCCTTCAGTTTTGTTCTTTTCACTCAAGATGCCATTGGCTATTCTGGGTCTTTTGTAGTTCCATATAAATTTTTGGATTATTTTTTCTATTTCTATGAAGAATTTCTTTGGTGTTTTGATGGGGATTGCATTGAATCTGTAGATTGCTTTGGGTAGTATGGACATTTTAACTATATTAATTTTTCCAATTCATAAGCATGGAATATCTTTCCATTTGTTTATGTACTCTTCAATCTCTTTCATCAATGTTTCAAGTTTTCATTGTAGAAATCTTTCACTGCTTTGGCTAAGTTTATTTGTAGCTATTGTAAATGGGATTATGTTCTTGATTTCTTTTTCAGATTATTTGCTGTTGGCATATAGAAATACTACTGATTTTTATAGGTTGAGTTTGTATTTTGCAACTCTACTGAATCTGTTTATCAGCTCTAACAGTTTTTTGTTGAGTCTTTAGGCTTATCTAGATATAAGATCATATCATCCACAAACAATTATAATTCAACTTCTTCCTTTCCAGTTTGGAAAATACCAGTTTAGGCTATTTTGATATGGCAGCTCTAGCAGACTAAGAGAATGAGTAATGGGCTAACATCAAGCTTGGGCTGCTCCAGGCCTGCCCAAGAGAATGACCTTGGAGTCCAACTTCCAACTATACTGTTTCTGTGGAAAGTACAGATTAGGGTGGGCGTTGTCTCTATCTTTCTGCTATGGAGGACTCGATCTGGGGTGGGAGCTATGAACTGTTACAGAGGCCTTGAGCCTGTCGCTGGACTGGTATGAATGATTGGTGGGAAACAGAGCTATGGCTTGTCTGTGTCCAGGTGATCCACCCTGATCTTGGCTCTTCTGCAGGGAAGCCACACCTGTCTTGGCTAGGTGAGGGGGCAAAAGCAGCTATGTGCTTGGATACACTGAGTCTCCCGGAGTTGCTGATGCTATACCTGATTTTTTCCTATTCTATATGCTACCATTGCCTCTTAGATCTTAACTGTCAACTTGAACCCATAAAAAATCCCTGTGGTGTCAGTGCAGGTGTGTAAAATAAAAACCCAGTTACCTGGCCAAGCTGAGAACTGAAGACTGGCCAAGAGCCTTCAAGTGCTAAAGCAAGGTAAAGGAAATTGGTCCATACTCTTTAGTGCAGAGCTTCGTGACTGACAAGTATTGATCAGTGATTTCTCTGTCAGCTAGGTATTAGAAGGCATATATGAAAAAAGCTTTCATATTCTTAGAGAACTGGTTTAGAGAATTACTTTTTTCAGATAATGCTCATGAGTGCTCATTCATAACTTCATTCAATAGAATGGATTTTTTTTTTAGTTCATTATTACTGCATGGATTTTCTTATGTCCTCAGAGTAAAGGACATGCAGAATATGTGAACCCAAACTACTGAACTAGGGGAAAACTTCAAAACAGGGACTGAGGGAATACTGGGTTTCTGACAACAGAGAGCACTCATATGTGTCTAAATGTGAATTGTTCTGCGATGGGGATGGAGCCAAGAGGTCTGAATTCATTCTGGAGACTATGATGGCAGGACAAGCATGACAAAATATTAACTATTTCAAAAGGTGGTATTAATCAAATACTAGCTGTACCAGGCACTGTTCTAAAGCCTTACATGTTTTACTGTCAGAGATAGATACTATTATTCCCATGTTATAGATGAGGAAACTGAAAACAAAAGAATTAGTGTGTTCAATGTCAGGTAGCTAGGAAGTGGCCAGAATTCACACCTCGGCTACCTGTATCCAGCTTTTAAGCCTGAACTCTCACTTTGCTGTAGCTGCCATCTTGATTTTTGGGCTTGTATCATATGAGGCACCTTCCCCCCCCCACATCTAACTTGTTTCTAGGCATTGCTGTGCTTAGGTACGAAAAAATACCCTTATAGTCATTAATACCTGAAAAAAGTCATTCACCACTCGCCAGAACATTGTCCCTAAAGCCGTAAGGACGGTTGAAGCTGGAAGGGGAAATGCAGTGCTCACAGAGCCATGAATGCGATGCCTAAACTCATCTAGGCCAACAAAGAGGAGACACTTCTTTGATGCCATCATTGAAATCATATTTTTTTATTAGTGCAAAAGCTTAACACTACAATTTTGAAACCAAGGAAGTTATGGGCTTTGGCACTGGATGGGTAGGTGGTTGATCCTTCCTCTAAGCTCAGTCTGACAACTCTGATTTCAGAGGACCATTGCTCGGCAGTGGGACCCACAGTTCCAAGTTTCTTTTGACAGTGGGGATGTGAGAGAATACAGTGCTAAACCACCACTTTCTAGTCAGATCCAAATTTTAAATTATTAACAGCTACTTTAGTAAACTTCAAGGCAAACCCAGACTTCAACTGCATCAGCTTAGAATTCTAAATATATATATTTTTGCAAATATCTGTATGTCACTGTTCATATTATGTGTCCTGCTGGTGAGTTTTGTCATCTTTGAAGCAAAATACACATCTTCTTTCTGCTGATCTTTACATATTCCTTCGCTCTCTCTCTCCCTTCTCCCCTTCCTCCCTCTCTGTTTCTGTCTTTTAAAGTCTTTATTTAAAACAACTGTATCTGGTCTCTTTTCATCCAGAGGTAAGGATCCCCAGTGTTGCTATTCACTGGCACCTTGTTCTCAGTCTTGGACCTCACACGAGCCTCTGAAGATGTTAGACCCAGGTGGAGGCTGGATTTATGGGTCTGGGAGGGATCAGTGCAGCTCCGATAACCAACGCTCATGGACGTGTGAGCTCTCCAAGGCAAGACGGCGGAGGGGAAAGAGAGGGGAGTTGGCAGAGAGCTGAGAAAACAGAACAGTGGAGAGTTTTGAGGTCAGGACTTCAAGAAAGGTGTGGCTACAAATGGTAATACTGGGAGGTGATACTGGAAGGTGAAAGAAAATGAGCTGATAGTAAAAGGCTATTACATTTGGTTATTTTTGAGACAGACACTTTAATGTAGCAATAACCTTCTTATTAACTAGAGAGTGGGTAGTGAGAGGATACATTTAGCTAGTACAGATACACCAGTGGTTCAAGAATCAGTTACAGAGGATGGCTGCCCTGTCTAAATGGCAGCGAGGAATTCTGAAGCTGTGTGTGGTGGGGGCTGGTGAGGGGCTTCAGCTGGAAACAGGAAAGGGTGGGACGATGGCAACACCAGGGCTTCTGCATCCTAAGGAAAGAGTTTTCTTTGTGACCTCAACTTTCCAGGAGGAGCCAACTCAGGCCCTGAGCTTTTGCTTCTCCCCTTCAGTAGGCAATAGTAGAGAAGGCATTTGGTAATCTGATGGGAATGAACTTTGGGCTCACAAGAGAAAATGACAAGATCTCTGAGGACAGCAACACTACGAAAGGAGGGCAGCGAGCAGCACAACCCGTATTTGGAGAGGCAGAACCAACGAGAGAGCAGAGAACATAACATTAACCCCTTATGTCATAGACATCTTCACTATGGTGCTGACATGAAGTAGCAGCAAAATTAGCATAACGATACTGTCTTGTTATTATAAACATGTGTGATGATAAAATGTTAGGAATAAGAATTGATTGGAGGTATTGAAATTAAAAAAAAAAACCTCTATAATTGTTGAAATAAAGATTTTCTTGGAAGGTTGAATAGCAGAATAGACAGAATCAAAGAATGCTTTAGTGGGTTGGGATGTTGGGTCAACAAACCCTCCTGGAAGGTAACAGAAAAGGGCAAAGAGATTGTAGAAGTGTCAACATCTGCATAATATCTTTGTTAGAAGAGAAAGGAACACAGGCAAGGAACTATTTGAGGAAATAATGACTCAGAATTTTCTAGAATAAACTATGTTAGACTTAGATTGAAGGGGTTCATAAAGTGCTCCACAGGGTAGATTAAAAAAAAAAAAATCAAAAACCAAAAAAACAACACCTACCTCAATAGCTGCAGATCTTAACCTAAAACCCACAACCCCTGGAATCCCATGCACAGGAGTCAGAAGTCTTGAGAGTATGGATGGGAAAAACCGTACATCCTTATTTTCACTGTCAAATAAAAATTATAGGAAGCCTTGGTTTGGACTAAGCTTCTGTACTATGTTAGAAGATTTTCAGACCTCACTGAAAACCAGACTGGAGTCACCCATGCCAAAGTTCCAGCGCACCAAACCCAAACTAAGCTGTTATCTGACCTTCCAAGAAATCAGAAGAGAGAGATAACAGCTGATTTCCCAAACAGGCCAGTTTAATTCTTCAACCGGCATATTAATGTTCCCTCTGCTTTAACCCTGACACAAAAAAGGTAGCCTGGAGAAACCTAGCGCTGACTAATCAGATATTTTTCTACAGTTCTGTCTCCCCGTTCCCACCTTACAAGAAAGGTAGCTTGGAAGTGACTAACACACCCTTGTTCTTAGCTTCTGCTTTCTTTAGCTCTTCTCTGCTACAAGCCAACCTCTGCTGCTCAGCTTATTCTGTTTTACGGAATGAAGTGCTGCCCGATACTAGAATTGCAGAGAAAGCCAACCAAGATCTTCAAACTTGTTGCAATTTTGTCCTTTGACATCATTAACTTCGAAAATAAAGTCAGTATTTCCTGCAGTTAAGAATGTAGGAAAAATCACAGCAGTGTTAGCAGCACTGGTGACACTGTTGCCAATGGAAGTCAAAGTTATTTTCATACTGCATTACAGCTGCAGAATTTTTGGAATATCATTTCTGATCATGATGAATTTGACATTATGGTAGTGCTTAGATCTGATACAAGGTCTTATTATTTACTAATAACAAAGCACATATAGTACTACTATGTCATAAATTTGGTGTTTTAAATATTTTTTTTTTTTTTGAGACAGAGTCTCACTCTGTTGCCCAGGCTAGAGTGCCGTGGCATCAGCCTAGCTCACAGCAACCTCAAACTCCTGGGCTCAAGCAATCCTTCTGTCTCAGCCTCCTGAGTAGCTGGGACTACAGGCATGTGCCACCATGCCCGGCTAATTTTTTTCTATATATATATACATATTTTTTTAGTTGGCCGATTAATTTGTTTCTATTTTTAGTAGAGACGGGGGTCTCGCTCTTGCTCAGGCTGATTTTGAACTCCTGACCTTGAGCGATCCTCCTGCCTCGGCCTCCCAGAGTGCTAGGATTACAGGCATGAGCCACCGTGCCCGGCCTGTTTTAAATATTTTGATGACTTCATTTCAGTATATTCAGTTTCTTGTGTAAATCTACGTATTTTATTTCATTTGTTTTTCTGGGAAGAGGGACATAGGTTTCCCCAGACTGCTAAAGAGACCCATGGCCCAAAAGGGTTAAGAACCTGTGCATTATATTCAAGTTAAGGAATAGGAAAGAAAACGAAGAACTTCCTAAAAGCTTTCAGAGACAAAAAACAGGAATAAGGAGGTTACTTCTGTCAAATTTCTCAGTAGCGACACTGGCTATAAAAGATAATTAACTAATATTTTTAGAGTGTTGACTTAAATATGGGAACCAGTAAAGACATTTGTACGCATGCAAGATGTCAGAAAGATTCACCTGTGAAAAAAATTGCTCCTAAGTGCAAAAGGAAATGAATCCAAGAGAAGATAAGATATGGGAAATAAGACGGAGTAAAGGGAAAACTTAGCAAATACTAATGCTTTCTAGTAAGCAATTATAAATAAGCATATTCATAGGATTCTATGATTAAAACTACAGATGACGTCGGCACGGCAGGTATTGTGCGAGGCAGGAGGTTAGTGCGTGCTTGGGCTCTTGCCTTATTCAGGAGAACATAGAAATGGATACATTTTTGTGGATGATAAGGAAAAAAGCATAAGGATGAGTCTTAGGAAGTTAGGGGCAGCTGCCAGAGGAATGAAAGCAGAATGTCTGTCTTTCCTATCAGTAGAATAATATTGAATTTAATCAATAAAAAGTAGAATGGTGTGGGAATGGAAAAACAAAAAAAACCCAGTAAATTGAAAACACAAGCAAAGCAAAAATGCAGAAATATGACCTAATACAACTGCAATTACAATAAGTGAATAAAACATTCTAAAACTGGATTTATATAAGATTAAGTGATACAATATCTAAGAGACATATTTAGACAAAAGGATACAAACACCTGTGCAAAAACACCAGGTGAATATTAACAACAACAGCAAGGCTAGTGTAGTAGTTTTAAGAGGAGAAACCAGAGTGTGAGATGAAAAACCTCATAAGGAATAAAGATGAAAGTTATATACCGGTAGAGGGAACCATAAATCAAGAAGGTCATGAACATATCTAGCTAGCAAAATAGCCTCAAATTAGCCAGATCTATCAATGAATAAAGTTTGAGATCTACAGTCAGAAACTGATCGGTCAAGCAGTGCTTGATAAAATTAGGTACACAAATACCCTAAGACTCAGTAATCTTCCTGGACACATACACACACGCACACGCACACACACACACACAGAAGAAATACTTGTACAGGTCACAGGGGAGCACAGACACATACATTCCCTGAAGGGTTATTTGCGATAGGACTGCGGGAAACCTCGGCATTCATCCTTAAGGAATGGGATCAATGGCACGTGGCATATACACGCAACAGAACACGATGCTCACAGTATTCGTAGAACTGCACAAATAGATCTTAAAAACATAAGACTGAGTGTTTTTTACTGGAGACAGTAAGAAACAGAAGGAGATTTGTAGCACAATACCATTTGTATACAGTATGACACACAAAAGGCAATACCATGAATTTTCAAGAACACACACACACGTGTACATTTTGAACAAATATCTAGAAGGTGGGAGGAGAAGGTCATCCATAAAACACAGTCAAGTGGGTGCCGGCGATGGTGACAGAATGAAGTTGGGAATGGTGAAAAGAAGAGGGAACATAAGACGTGAAATTTAAATGAATGAGGAGCACTGTCAGGATGGGACAAGAAGACTATGAAGTGAAGAGAGACCCAGGCAATCCTGCACATCAGGGGGCCTTGAACCCAGAACCATGAAAGAAGAGAGGATAGAGGGAAGCATCTGATGGGAAATAACTCTGTATATCTGGATACAGGACGAATAAACATGGGGATCTTTTCTCTCACTTTCTTAGTGTACTGCAGGAGAACTATGGGGCTGTGAGCACATCTTTTCTTTAATATTTGTGTCACTGATAATTAATTTTTATTATAATATTTTTCTATGGAACAGTTGCCATTTACTATTATAAAGTCTAGTTCAGTCCTCACTGGAAGAATAAAAGTCTATGTGAGAAATTATTTGATATATTTGCTGGAAAAAATTTTCCATGTTGGTTGCAAAACTGGTACCTTTACATGAAAATATCTTAGTTGAATTAGACCATTCCAATTGCCACGAGAAAATTGGAATAAAAGACCACAGAGTTCCTGAAATATTTGCCCGTCTGGCACACGCATGAGTTATTTTACACAGCAGGTGAACCATAGGATTTGCTCCTTTCTTAGTTCAAAATATTTCTCTTAAAGTTTCTACACATATAAACTCTGTCTTAGAAATAGATTGGCACCTGTGAAAATAGGTAGCTAACAGATGACCTTTTAGTTAGTTGAGGGCTCAAAAGAGGTTAAAAGTACACTATTGATTTGATTATGTTGTGGGTATATGAAGAAAAAAGCAAAAATTTTTCCAATCGTCACTCACTTCATGAGTTAAAACTCCAAGATAGACCGCTGGAATTGCAAAAGTTAATTAGTTTTGATCACTAAAGGGCAAAGGGCAGGAAACGCATATGGCAACTGTAAGTGGGGAAGGGCCGTCTTTCACCTGTCGTGGGGATGAGGGGGAGGGGATGCAAGGCAGAGCCTGGTGAAAGGTGATCAGGTTAAGAAGAGCAGAGTCCTGGTGATCCTCATGGTGAGCAGCTGGGAAGGAGGAGGCATTCCACAGAGGCATTGCATTTTCATTTTACATATAGTTTATTGATTTCATTTAGTTATTTTTTAAATGAGATTTTGTCTAGTAAATCATTACTTGTGTCCATGGTTTCTAATCATGACATCACTCCCTATCTCTGTATTATCCAGGAGAGAATCAGGGGCCGGTCATAAGAGTTGGGGCAGAAACGGTTTGCGTTAGGATTCCAGCCAGCATCTCAGCGACTGCCAAACAGGCAAGACCTCAATTTGATATCAGGAAGACTAAAAACTATATTCAGGGTCTAGACTGATTTGAAATGCTGTCTCTCATAATATCCTAACTTTGTGACTTTTAATTTTTTTTTGGCTTCTTCTGTCATGCTTGATTTTAGTCTGAGGTTCCTAGCAAAAAAGATATTTTCAAAGATAGTGAATATCATCAAATTTTGAGAAAAGAATTCTGGACAAAGTATATAAGGAAAAAATGCCCTCTTGCTTTGGAAATGGGATGATATCATTTTGAATATGAATATTAATTCAGAGAAGTAACAAAAAATACCTGAGTATTAACCCAAAGAAGTAACAAAAGTATGCAACTGACTTATTCATTCGATTGTTCACTCAGCAAATATTCATTGGTCCAACCAACCGATATTCAATGGTTGGTTGGACTCTATTATTCTAGGAGTCTGCTGTTATGTCACTTACCTTCTAGGAGGGAGGACACAAAAATATATGAGAATATCACAAGTTCTAAGGAAAATTAAAAATGGCCAATGACTGGCTACTTTAGATTAAGGGGTCAGGGAAATCATCTCTAAGGAGGTTACAGAAGCTGAGATATGAATGACAAGAAGGCGTCAGTCTTATAAATCTCTGGGGAAGTATTTCAGGCAGAAGAAACAGCCAGTGCAAATACTATACAGCAGGGAAAAGCTTGCTATATTCAAAGCGATGAATCAAAAATGTGCAGACAAGTTAGGACACTAGATGCAGTAGTCTAAGCAAGGAACAGTTGTGGCTTTGACTAGGCAGGACTTGTGTCTATAGGGGCAGTGGATGCATTTGGGGCAGTCTACACATAGAGTCACTCGACCTGCTATTGGATGGGGATTGACGAGGGAAAGAGAAGAAGAAATAAAAAATGGAAATTAAGGGTCACTCCAAATTTGGGGCTTGAATACACACGGGTGGATGGTGATGCCATTTACTGAGATGGCGAAGGTTGTTGTTGGAGGGGCAAGTGTGGGGTGGGCATCAAGATTTCTTTCTTGACATGTTTATTCTGAGATGCCCATTGGATATCTAAGGTGAGATGCGACGTAGACAGTTGGGTAAGTGGGTCTGGAGCTACTGAGGGAAGTGAGGCCCTGAGATCTAACTTTGAGAGTCACTGGCACATGAATAATATCGAAAGCCGTCAGTCATTGGACTGGCTGAGACCACCTGGGACAGCGCACGGATTAAGCAGAGAGGAAGGCTGTGTTCCACTTCAGTGCTTAGTGGTCACATAGGGGAAGCGAATGCAGAAGAGACTGAGTAACGGCCCATGTGGCAGGAGGGAAAGCAGGAGTATGCTGCCGCGGAGTCCGAGAGAAGAAAGTATTTCAAGAAGGAAAGCACGTGGGATGCTGCCGAGGGATCAGGGAAAGACCAGAGGCCTGTGTCCCGGACATGGGGATCCATGCTGACTTTGGCAACCTTTGAAAAGGTTCTATCCTAACAGCTAAAAAGAAAAAAAACCCCCAGCTTATTTCCACATCACAGAGACCCTCAAATAAGGTGCCACATTCCCTATGAAGATCTGAGAAAGTTTACTTTTCCTTTGGGTAGAGCCAACTAGCCAATGCAAGAGCCTAGGATCCCTCCTCTCCTAGCTCTTGAAAACTTCCCTATTTTGTATTTTACCAAAATAAAAAACCAGAAATCAAAACAAAAAAAATAACTCTCCTGCTCTTAGTTGAAAATTGTGCTCAGACTGAGTTCTGGTCTCTCTCCCCTATTGCAATAGCCTTGAACGAAGTCCTCTGTGCCTGTTCAGCTGTGCCCAGTGGGATTTTTGCTTTGGCAGGAAGAAGAGTTAAGTGGACTCAGACTGTCTGGGATCAAATTCCATCTCTGTCTCTTCCTAAGTGCATAACCTTGGGTGACCTAAGTCATCCTCAGCTTCAGCTTCTTCACTGTGAGCAGTCCAACAGGAATTAGTGACCATACCCACTTTACAGAACGCTGCGGATTAAATGAAGTGGCGCATGTGAGGCACCTGGCCTTGAGGTGCCGCCACACATCTCAGCCAGCATCTGGTGTTGCCCCTGAGTCAGGCTTGTGGGAATTGGGGCAACACACCTTTCCCATGTTCTAATTTTGCAATTTGGATTGTACAATTTTTTTATGACCAACTTGTTAGAGACAAGAAATAGCCATTTTATTCATACATAGATTTGGGTGCATTTCACGACTGGAATCCCATCTTTCTCCCTTGCACGCACATGCCGATTTTCTCCTTGCTGTCTCGATGACAATGCATTTCAGATGGCACAGGAATTATGCATTTGTGATTTTGGAACACAGAGAGTAAGGGGAGCAGCTGACCAAACAAGCTGCATTATTGAGTTGGGGAGGTTGGGCGCAGAGAGTGGCCACAGCACTCTAGTCCTTATTGGATTATAAATCCATTTGCTAAACCTCAACTCTCCCATAAACTCAGGCTGCCACCTAGGAGAGAAAAGTCTCCTGATAGACTGTCGGAGGAAGGAGACTGCAGGCTCTCTGCTCCCCGCTATCTGAGTCCTCCTGAAGACAGCGGTTCTCCTGGCAGGTCTCTAACCACGCTTCTGACCCAACACAAACGAATTTGAAGGACTGAGAATGATTTTTCACTCCTTTTGGGCTACATTTTACACAAACAAGATGTCCTTTACTGAGATTTCAGAAGAGTCGGAGCTGAGTGAATTGAGCCTGGACACTTGTCACTAGCTCAGATGACCTAACCTTCTCTCCCAAAAAGCCACTTAGGAGCTCAACTTCTTCCTGAAACTTCTGAAGCAGCCTCCAGATCTCCTGAACTCTGATGTCCTCCTTAAATGACCACCCAGAGCAGTTCCATGCTCTGGCTGGCGTCTAGCTCACTGCAAGCTAATCCCTATCCCGGCCCCTGCCCCGACCAGCCTGCCTGGCTCCCCGCGAGGCTGTGCTCACCAGCTCCCGACTATGCCCTGGGCTGGCGGCCGGGATCCCGGGCTGGGAGCCCAGCAGATACCTCACTTCCTCATAGTCCTGCCACTGCTGCGGCAGCTGCCAGGGCTCCAAACTCCCTGTATGTCTCCGTGCCAAAGAGGGCTTTGGCTCAATCCTGCCTGGCATTGTTCATGGTTAGATAATGACCATGAGCATGTTTGCTTTCTCCACCTGCGAAGAAAAATCTGGCCCACGGGTGCCACGGAGGACTCAGGTCGGAGCACCTGGGCTGGCGGAGGCCATGACTCGCCATGTGGTTCAGATGGCTCTGCCAGGCCATCCCGGGAGCTCATCATATGCTAGCTGCTCATTTTGGATCCAAAATGGGAAAAAGTTTCCCAGGCTTTTCAGACAAATACCAGCAACTCCTTTTTTCTTTCTGTCATCTAATTTTTATATCTATCTGTTACTTTTCAACTACACCAGAATCATAGCTGGATTCTTACGACTTCCAAAAGTTAGCCCTTGTTGGAAGACAGCCTCTAATTATATTTTAGATGTACAGTGAGGAGAATTGTCATCTCTGTCTGTTCAGTTACTCTGGAAGAGGAGACGCGAGGCTGGCCTTGCTAACGCAGGTGGTGGGTGGAGGCTGGCCCTCTATAGAGTCCACTCGGTGTACAAAGCCAAGAGCTGTTTTCAATCTGCTTAAGCTTTAAGCTGTGTCAAATCCTTGGGCCTCCACTTGCTTCTCTGTGGCCGGCAAGCAGAGGACCAGCAGGAAGACTGTGGACATTGCGGGGCATTTCTGCGTGTGAGCTTTCCTTTAGGGCTGGCAGGTTGAAGGGATCACATTTCAGGTCAGTATTTTGAGAAAGAAGAAACGAGCCAGTTGGAAGAGGTTTCTTTGAGAGGGGCAAATAATACACGGAGTAAGAAGAAGAAGGTAAGTAAGAAGGTAAAGGGAGTAAAAGGTGAAGGATAAGAAAGAAGAATATCTCACACTTCACGAGTGCCAGGCACTCTGCAGGGTGTTCATCAAGGACCATCTCATTTAACCCTGAGATGCAGGAGCTCTGTTCCTATTTGACACAGAAATACTGAGCAATTCGCCAGGTGGTCTCTTAATTGGCAAGCGGCAGAGATGGGATTCCCAGCCCACATTGCTCGCCACGCAACACTGCGGCAAGGTCGACCCCTTGGCAGCCCAGGTCTTGTCCAAACATTGCTAAGCACGTGATCATAAATGTCGCGAGTTGGAAGGCGTTTTGGGAAACAACTAGCCCAACTCCTTTACTACGCAGATGAGAAAAGAGGCTCACCTCAGAGAAAAAGTGGTGATACGTGGTCGAGAAAATGCTTTTATTAGAGTTGAACTGAGACCGACACTCTCGTTGCCTGAATCCTTATTGAATAGTTTTGTGATAACTGGCTCCAGGATCTCATAGCTGTTGAACTTGTTTTTTTTTTCTTTTCTGGAAACAACCACCTCCCCACTTTCCCTGGGGTAGACTTTGATTGCAGAACAATATTTCTTAGATTGGCTCAAATAACTTGTGTCTGGGAGCTGTACATCATCCCTACCTCTGAGATAACAGGAAATTGGAAACCGGGACTTGAGACTTTCCCTTTATTATCAGGTGAAAAGAGCTTGCTGACTCATCACATCGGCCCACCGTGCCAAAGCATTTCTTTCTGAGATCACCGATGGCTTCACAATCACTAAGCTCAGAGAACATTCGTCTAGCCTTATTTTACTTGTGGTGCTTGATATTGTTTGCCATTATGTTTTGCATAGAAACCTCTCCTCCTCTCCTATTTCCTTCACTCACTCTTTCACTTCTCTTCATTCTTCCTCCTGAGATGTTTTCCTGCCTATCCCTTAGATTTATTGTTCTGTAGAATTCTGATCTCAGTCCTCTGGTCTTCTCTTTTAGTGAGTTATTCTTAGGTCACCTTCTTTAAAGGACTTGACATTCCTTCCAAGACCATAATAAATACTCCCCCATCCCTTTTCATTTTACAGCCTTACTAGATCTCCCAAATTCCTGGATACAACTATAGACAGTGAACAGAAAGGGATCAAACTAAAGTTGGACCTGTACATCCAGGGACAAGGTTGGAAAAATGAGAAACCAAGTCAGGTAGGGTCACATGTTATAATGAAAAACAAGTAGAATCCACCCTAGCATGTTAATAGAGTTTAGGAAGAAACTTGTCCTAGGCAATCTGGCCACGACATGTTGACAAAGTAAAACTTAGTCACTGTGTTAAGCAGGAAATCAGTGGACTCAATATTTAGCCAATAAAGAAATAATGTGTAATTTTATGATTTATAATTTGAGGGAAGGATTTGGAAAGGGCTGGGGTCCAGTTGCAAATAAAGTAGTATTTTATTTCAAAATCTATGACTCTCTCATAGCCCCCGGCTGATGGGGCTGGTTCACAAGCCGGTCTCACTTTCAAAGTTCATTGACCTTTGTTTTGTCATTTGCCCACATTATGGAAAAAGATCGGACACCTCATTTTACTTTTCTTCTTGTGACCTCCTAATGCTCTTCAAGCATCCCAATACTACTACGAAAGACACAGTGGGGGCTCTGGCCCTTGTTAAAACTAACTGACTCTCACCAAGGCTCTACTGATAATGGTGAAGCCCAGGTGGTTGGTGTCATGAGTATGAACAGCAACCAGGTCACGTCTTGTCTTGGTCTGAGACTTCCGCGGCTGACTGAATTGATCAATTATCCCCCAGAAACCCAGAGAAAGGGTCTAAGGTGATACACAGCCCCCAAGTCCTTCAAAGTCACTTTCTTTTCATTCAACAAGTAAAAGCTACTAATTTCCCAACATATTATTGTAATATTCTGGGGAACAAAATGTAAAATTCTAATAATTATGGAAACAGGCATTGACCTAAAGTAATTTTAGGCTCATCTGGAATAGGTCAGTAGCAAAAATATTGGTAAAAAAGATTAGACTGTGTGGCTGGCTCCACTTCTCACACAGGTTGTTGAACTTTCTGCTCTGTTTAAGTTTCTTCTCAGTGCTGATCTCTTTCCCATGTAGAGGGATTTCAGGTCAGAAGAAGCCTAAATCTTTCTCTGCCTAGAACCTCAAGGATGGGCAGAGAAAGGAATGGATTTCTATGTCTCATTCACGCAAATCTTAACTTAGCCCATCCTTTCCCTCCCTCCCTCCTTCCCTTTCGACATCTTTCCCTTCCTCTGCTCATCACTTAAAGCAAACCCGAACTTAGAGAGCCCATTTCCTCTTTCTTCCTTCCTTCACACAGCTATAAGTACCCTAAATGGTCAAATAATTTTATACAGTTGTAACACCATGAACCTAAAATTGTAGACATCAGAGAGACCGGACACATGTCAAACCTATGCTCTGATTTGACAGCTGAGGATGACGAGCTCCAGAGAGTGGAAAGTGGACCCAGATTTAGGTCTTCCTCACCCTGTTCTGTCTTGAAGGGGCCTACAAGACGCCTAGACACTCGCTTTTGGAAGGCTCTCTATCGAAACCCTCCATAGGCTGGTTTTTGTTTTGTTTGTTTGTTTTTGCACCGTGAAGGTTCCTAAAAGCAACAGATGGAAATCACGATCGCCTTTTGTTTACTCACCAACAAACAGCTGGCTGTAGAGTTCCAGGCGGGTGTGACCTTCGGTAGGGGCCTTGCGGATCTGCTGGGGCAGCCGATCCACCTGCAGACTGGCCTGCTTGACATTCCTCTCTGCGGTAACCCGGTGCCACTGGTCATCGTTGAGAGGGGAGGGTGACCTCACTACAATCTCCACTGGCCCGTTTCCGACATCAAATGAAAAGGATACTTCTGTAGCAGCTGGAGGAGCAGAAAGCATAAGAGATACGTGAGTATTTTTCACCAGATACCAAATAGCATTGAATTCTAGAGGAAAACCAAAGCATGGAGAGCAAAATCCAGTCTGTTGCTACAAAAGTCCATGGCAAAATCCTTTGAGGAAGGATGAAACGTCAATCCATTATTAACCATTAATAACCAAGGGCAAGAATATGAATTTGCACTGGGAGCCTATGTGCCAGGTATACATTTATTTCCTTGCTTATTCTTGAGAAGCCTTCCAAGAGGTTATCATCACTGACCATGTCCAGATAAGGAAACTGAAATATGGTGAAGGTAGCCCATGTTGAGTGTCTTAGATTTAGTGAGTTAGTGGAGTCAGGATCTGAACCCAGGTCTGTCAGACTTCAGAGCCTGAGATCTTTTTCTTCTACATAAAACCTACCTCTTCAGTGTCTTGTCAGGCAACAATTTGCAGCCACCTGGAGAGCTTTTGGAAACACCTATGTCCAGAGATTCTGACTCAGTTGGTCTAGAGTAGGCACAGCTATTTTTCAAACGCTCCCCAGGAAAAGCTAATATGTGTAGCTAGAGTGCAGAGCTACTGCTTTGGGGGAATTTACTAAACTTTATTTCATTAATCTTTGTAGTCCCTACTGAAAGTTAGGGACCTATGAATTGTTGAGGCAATGAAGGTGACCTACATCTTTTTTGGACCACTTGTGGCTGTCCAAAAGGTAGCACAACAGTCCTGCAGAATAATCCCCTTCTCACATCAGAAGATGTAAACCTTGGTTATTCCCATCTGGGATGCTGGATCCTTCCCAAACCCTACCCCCTAGAAATGACCACAAATCATTCGTTTTCAGAGATCTCCTCCAAATCAACCTCCTTCTGCAATAAATCACCTCTCCACAATAGGCAAATGGATTCGGTGGTTGCTTTGTTAACTTTAGTTATAAGTTGCTTTCTTATTTCGCTTTTTTTAAAGTTCCTCGGTGACCACCTAGGACTTTACAAACAGGTTTTTTAAATGTATGTTTTTTCTGGTGATTGGCAGCAGAGGCAGCTTCCTGCTGAAGTAGCACACGTGTCTTGAGCTCCCTTAGGCTCAGTGAATTCCTTTTGACATTAAAGACGTGGCACACCAGTGAATTTCCTAACTTCACTTACAAAGATATTCAGCCCCTCTATCCATCAATAAGCCTTCTGCCTAATCTCCAAGCACTTTAATTAAATATCTGTCATTTTTTCTCCTGGGCTAATGGAAAATTTGGCTTCTTTTGGCCGGTACCATTTTGAGACGGTGTCACAAGCAATCAAACTTCTAATTTAAAACCCACAGTGGGCCAGATTCTCTCAGGACCTAGACCATTCCCTGCCTCTGTGCCGGGCCCCTCTGAGAGCTGCGTTAACTTTACTGAGCTACGGGGATATTAGACGCAGAGCTCAATTTAAGCAACCTAATTGTACCAAGGAATTTTGATCCTTCATGTCATTAGAAAGAGAACTTTAATTTTAACACCTGTGGTGTTAAATTCCACACACACACACACACACACACACACACACACGCGCCAGTAAAAATCTCATCTGAATGAGAAGCCGCTGCCTCCGGGGGTCGTTGTGACTGAATTTAGCTTGCAGGCCTGTGACTGCCACCCAGGCTCCCGTGAACGTATGATCAGAAAGCAGGTAGATGACAACATGACCCACAGGCTGGGTCCTCTGGCTCTGTAGTTCTGATGCAGCTGATGGGGGAAAATGTAGCCTTGCTTTCAGATTAAATCTGTCCTGTTCTCTCTGTGTTTCAGCAGAAGCATTTTAAAATGTGAGTTGTCAGAATAGCCAGAGAACGACGGTTCCTGGGCTAAGTAGGAAAGATGGTTTCATTTTAAAGGCATCAACTGCCATCAAGGAAATAGAATTTAGGGATAAATTGAGTTTAACCCTAAGGTTTGACTCGCAGGGCTAAATGCCGCTCTAATTTCCTCTGCTATTCTCCCTTTGCTGCGATGAATTCTTGTCCAGGTCTTTAAACTGTCACCATTTGGAGAAAGTCTGAGTGCCAGCAGTCACTAGAAAATATCCACACTTTTCTCTTTGCTTGTCACAATAGATCCCCTATTTCTTCCTCTGGACCACAGTCGTCTTAGCATCAATCCTCTGCTCTAGAGAGGGAAGGAAAGTCACGGGGATCACATAGCTCAGAGCCTCTCTCTCCAGCAGGGCGTGGTGACTCAGGCCAGGAGCCTCCAAGAGCGGCTTCCTCCCCTGGAGCCTCATTCAGGCTCTGCTCAAGAAATATTGACCGAGTGAGCACCTCACACCTCCCCTCTGTTGCTTCCCAAGGAAGGGGACTCTAAGGCCTCGGGTGAGCAGGAGAGAAAGGGCTCCTTTTTCTCAGTCGTTCAGCGTCAGCTTCCCTGACATTGCCAAGGGATGCCTTTGAGAGATCCCATCTCCCAGGCAGACAGTGTGTTTTAAAAGCTTCTAAAGTTCAGTGTGTGGCTGATTGCTCCCGGTCTTCTGGGTGAGAGCAACTGACATTTTAAAAGAGATAATTATAGAGAGAGTCAGTGAGCAAATAAAAGGGAGGCGGCATAAAAGACACCGAGCCCGCGACGGCATCCTCACTTAGCGTGCGTCTCCACTGCCCTGTTTCTGCCTGTGGAAAAGAGTTTACTGTACACTGAAAATCTTCCTATTTCCAGAAATAAGCATTTGAGAATGAGAATTGTGTGGCATGGCTCATCGGAAAGAACACTGTGCCAAACGTGAACGGTTGCTTTCCCACGAGTGTCAGAAACTGGGGCGGGTCTGAGATTTGACCCGTCTTGCGAGCGGACCTGTTTATCTGGCCACAGTTCGGTGATGTTGGCTGAAGACATGAGACTCCTGGGTCAGGACAAAGGACTTCTTCACTCACAACACAGCAGGCACCATGAGCTTCATGCTCACAGTGGTTTCCCTCCCCCACCCCGAGTCCCCAGGTGGGTGCCGCACATGTGCTAAGTTTGCTTCACAGCTCAGGAACCCTGAGCTTAGGAAGCCCCAATATTGTAAAGGAGCTGCTAAAAAACTTGGTCAATCTTTGCCCTGGAGTAGGACATTATCTTTATTACCCTGGTCAGGAAAAAATCTACCCTCTTTCCTGGAGGAAGACATTATATCTTCCAAGTCTATCAGCTATACTGCATCCTTAAAAATGGTCTGAACAAAGCTGTCACTGCCTCTTGCTCAGAAGACAAGCAGAAATAGGAGAGATTCATAGAGAATTTTCTCCCAGCAACTAATCACTCTCACCTCTTCCCTTGTGAGCTAACCTGATTTTGCTCGGTAATCTATGTGTTTCCAGAGTCTTATGCTTCAGGTAAGGACAGCCCTAACCTCAGCCCAGAGGCCGACTCTGGATTTAACCAAGACCAAGATGGCAATTCCATGCTCCTTGCCAGTAACCCACTTAGGATGGGATACATCATTCCCTCCTGCCAATGAGACACGAGTGGAGTCTTTTGGTGGCTTTTTGGGAAAAGTGTCTTAGCTCATAAGAGATGTAAGGAAAATACAGTTCCTTTTCTGCCCCTTAATACTGGGTGGAAGGTTGTGGTTACTAACGTTGCTGGAACCATCTTGAAAATATGAGCTATACCAAAGAGAATAGGGAGGGCAATGGGGTGAACCTGGGTTGTTGGTGACATTGTTCAATTTTTAAATTATTCCTGGAGCCATCTACATTAGGATTTCTTCTCTGAGATCCATTATTGTTTAAGCCATTTTTTAAATTGTAGCTGCTTGCAAATGTCTTAACTGACATTGAGCATGGTTTGGGAATCAGTGTATCTGAGTTCTAGTCTTAGCTTTGCTTTTTCACTTTTTGGGTCTCCGTTCACTAGTGTCTGGAGTGAGGATTACATCTATAGTTTCCCAAGAGCTTCTGTGTCCAAAATGTGTTTGAAACTACTGAACTAGATTACCTCTAAGGTCCTTTCAAATTGCAATATTCTATATTCTTCCAAGACATTCTAAGAGAAGTAAAATGAAATATAGCTAGTCTTAATGGTAGTTTTAGATATTGAATCATTACCGGGAGAAAAGAGAAATATCAAAAGAGAAATACATGGGGTGGCATATCAGCATCAGAAAAGAGTATAGATGGCAGAAACTACTGTTGAATACAGCTGCTCGCGACTTCATCTGAGTGACTTAACACAATGAATGGGACAAAACCATGGACAGCTCCCGGCATGTCCAACGTCCCCCCCCCCCAAGTATGATTTCAGTAGGTGGCGCTATTTGCTCACATTCCAATATATTAATACTACATTTCCTCAAACAAACCACTCCAGTTTAACGAATTGATACATTTAACAACCGACCAGAATAGCAGACTTTTCGGCTCTGGGTTCTTCCAGCAGGTGAGATAACATTTAGACGTCAGACCCAAAGTGTCAGTTGGAGTAGCGGAAGAAATTTGACCATTCAACATAGAAAAGGGCAAGAGGAAAGACAAGGAAAAGTATACACATTATGAGAATAATGACCAGTCCAGTTAACACTGTTTCTGTTCTGATAACAATTTGTTTTTTCCATTCTAAAATGACTTTCTAGGAATGACAGTTTCCAAAGGGCTCTTTCAGACAAAATCTCACTGGACTCATACACCAGAACTGGTCGTTGGTAGAACAGATATTTTAGCCTCGCTCTACAGTGGCGAGTGTTGTGAATATCTTCCATTTTTTTTCCTGAAGGATGGATGAAGTGTACATCATAAGAGAGAAGAATTATATAACATGAAAGGGTCATGAGAAGATGCAAGAAGGCTGAAAATAAGGTCACTGGGAGTCAGAGGGATGAGGAAGAGGAGAAAGAAGTAGAGAATATATCCATGGCCAGGTGTCCCACCTGTGCACTGGGCACCATCCTTCCTGCCCACTCAAGGACACCACTCCAACAATTCTGCCCTCTCTCTACTACAGTGTTAGTAATTTATTCTCTACTGGATCCTTCCACATGAGCGTGGCGAAATGTCTTTAATCTGAACAACCACCTCCACTATCGAACCCTTCTCTTGACTTTGTTTACCCCACCAGTTACCGTTCCATTTCTGTGCTTTCTTTTGCTGCCACATTCTTAGAAGGAGATGCCCGTACTCTCCGAATCCATTTCTGCTCCTCTTCGTCTCTCTTTAGTTCCATCATGTAAGGCTTTCTCTGCCACCGCATTTGAAACTGCTCCTGCCTCAGGGCCTTAGAACTTGCTGTTCACTTTATCCAAATAACTCTATGGTTGTTCTTTTCCTTCTCTGCTCACAGGCCATCGTATTAGAAATGCCTTCCCTAAATATTCTATGCCAAGTAGCAAACCCCTCCCTCAGCTGCCTTTCCCCCTTTATCCTGATTTTATAAAAGTCTACCTAGCATGTATCACCATCTGGCATGACATGTATGTGCTCCGGGCCTCACTAAGGCAGAGGCATTTTCTGTTCTGTTCATTGCTCTGTCCTCAGCACCTAGAATAATGCCTGCCCACAGAGCGGGCATCAATTTCTGAATGAACAAATGAAAGAATAAATTGGAACACCCCTGCTAGGCAGGCCATCAATTATAATATAGAAACACATAATATAGAAATATATAGTACAGAAAAAGAAGTCCCAAGGCCAACCAAATTAGATGGAATGCCATCTTGTATTTCACAAGCATCTTCCCCAGCAGCACAAAGTAACTCAATGTGTATTTTCTCAATCTAGGAACATGATACGTTAGTTATGTCTGTTTAAAACAAATGTTGCTAAACGTTGTTTTCAAACACATGATGCTTGAGGAATAATGGCTTGCCCAAGATAAACTCGGCAGAGGAACAAGAGGCAGAATTCTCTCTCTTTGCTGCATCTCTTGCTATTTTTACTCTGCTTTTAGGAACAAGGACCTTGGATAGTAATTACATTTCTCAAATTTTGGCCTACATAAAAAACTGCTAACATAGCATGCTTAAAAGCATAGTCCAATGCTCCTCCTACAGAGAATCTGTTTCAGCAAATTAGGGGTAGGACTTTGGACTCTGCATTTTGTTAATGTCAAGTGATTCAGATGCAAGTGGTCCTAGAATCCTACTTTAAGAAACACTAGGATTGCCAAGTTTCCTTCTAGTAGTAGGGTCCTAGGAATAGTTTGCTTGCCTGTCCTCAACAGAAAGATTTCAAAACTGTATAATAAAGAATTCACTCATGCTCCAAAAGAAGTTTGGCTTTTGGCCTTGGCTTTGGGAAAGTAATATCCGAGCCCTTGCAATGTTCTGCCTGATAAGCATGTCTTTGTTTGCCTGGGAACAGTGGATCATACCAGACAGTCTAACAGCGTGATTTAGGTTGAGGGCTGGCCACACCAGACAGTGTTTAGGATGGGGGCTGACCATGCCAGAAAGACCAACAATGAGGTGTGGTGGGGGGCTCTGGGTTATGGAGTTCGACCTCCTGAGAGGTTGGAAACTGAGGTTGGCCATGCTCACAATCAGCCATTCCTATGCAATGGAGCCTCAATAAAACTCTAAACACTGAGGCTCAGAGAAGCTTCCCTGGTTGTCAATACCTCATGCAAACTGTCACATACTGATTCCAGGAAAGAAATGTGTTTACGGCTCCCCAGGGAGAAGATAACTAGAAGGTCAGCATCTGGTAATTTTCCTGGACTCTGCCTTCTGTGCTTCTTCCTTTATCTGAATTTCCTCTGGATTCTTCCCCTGTAATAACTGTAACTATGAGTCCTTATAGAAAAGTATCAAACCTGGGGATGGGTTGGGGAACCCCCTGAACTTGCAATAGGTGTCAGAAGTGTGTGCATTCTTATGGGGACTGTGTTCTCTCTAATTTTGCAATTGGTTCTATCTCTGCAAAAATAAAAACAGTCACTTTAGTCTAGAAGTATGTGACTGAACCCAACAATGTTAAGACATAAAGATTTCAGAGCATGGACTTCAACCTCTAATCTTACCCTCACTGCCTAGATAAGGAAAGTGAGGCTGTCAGTAATGACTAGGTCTAGAGCTTTTGTTTTCTTAACTATATTGTATATGGCCTTTCATATTATAAAGGAAATAAAAAAAATAACCTATTTTTCTTTTAGTATAGTTTTAGTTCGTGAATGTAGAGATTTTTAGAATCACATATGCATATTCACACCAGAAAACTCGGTGTTAAATGCATCTGAAAATGAAAGTTGGCAAGAAGAATTTATTTGAAGTCTTTTGGAAGTTCTTCAACGAAATGCCTGGAGCTTAAGAATCAATGTTATAAACTCATTTTAAAGTCTCTGGTATCTTGATAACCTCTTGAGTAAAAGAAATATATCTTTTTGTGTATTTTGGCCTTTAAGCTTTTTATTATGGTTAAAAAATAACTTCACAAACAAAGGCATCCACAGAGGAAAGGAAGCAAAAAGGAGACACCGTTGGCCATGAGAAAACAGAGATCTGTCTTTAAAATGCGAAGCCTTGCTAATTTTAGTTTTCTCCGTGCATTTAACCACCTTCTCAGAATAACTTCTTGAATATTAATGGACCTATATGATTGAAAAAGAACGGGACAAAAATAGTTCCAAAATGATACGTAGCTTGAAACAATGCCCTGTGCCTCATGCAGGCCCTGTAGCTGGGTTTTACATACCCTCATGCTTGGAATGAGCAGAGATGTGCACTGGGCACAGAGTGCCTAGTTTGGAAGAATAGATGACAGTCCCAGATGGTGACTCTGGGGATAAAGTATTTGTGATAAAAGGAAATGCAGAAGCTGCTTTAGAGAAACCGTGAGACTGGATGCCTAAGGATTCCCCAGAGATGGAGAGGAGAGCAGATTGAGGATGGGACGGACTGCAAAGAAGCTTTTCTCTTGACCACATTCGGCTGTGTGGCAAAATGAGAAAACTCATTGAAGAAAATGCGCTTTGGCAGAAGACCAGGGGTCATTTATGAAGTTGGTTTCAGGTGATGCCAGAGAGAGCCGGTTCGCCGAGATATGTGGCTTTGGGAAGTCCAAGGAGAAAGGACCCTGGGATTTGCAATCCAAAGGAGGTAATATAATCGGAGGCTGAAACAACATGAATTGGACAAAACGCTGCTGAGTGTCAACTCCGACCAAGCTGAAGCTTATAAGGAGACAACATATGAGTCAGTCTGTTAATTATAACTTCGAAATGATTGAGCTATGGACGGCCGTCCTGATAGGAATACTGATAAAGAGGAAAAGCCAAAGACCAGAACTGAGGATGAAAAGATAAGGCTTTGGAAGGTGCATGCCTACTGGGGAGAGCTGCAGATAAGTCTATCAGAAGGGAAGCAGCCAAGGGGACATGTGTTTCTGGTTACTGTGGACTGAGTTTTGACTCAGCCTGTAGGTCATATCACAGGGACAGTTTTTCTGTCTCTGTTTTGCAACAAATTGTTTCCTTTCTAGCAAATCCTCCCAATGCCACTTTGGTATAAATTCAGACAAGATTTCTGTAATTAAAATTAAAAAGTGCCAAGTGAAGACATATATTTCACATGCTACGGACTGAGAATATAAAAAGAGATCGGTTCTGAGTTCCACTGCAACACCAGATGCGCCTTAACTACCGTGCATTTGCAGCACTGGACACACAGTGGAGAAAAAGTAAACCCATGCTTAGATCAACGGAGAATTTAGATGGGAATAAATAGACATATGAGAGGAAAGGAGAATCACTTTCTTTCTACATAACAAGCTTTCTTAGTGTGCAAGAGACTTCAAAAAGTGCCTTGTGCCTCAGAGTCTTTGCAAGGGATGCAGAGCTGATCTAAATTGTTTTATTAGTTTTTCTCTAGCTAAAAGTACTTTAATTTGTTCTTTTTCTTCTACTTGGCAATGAATTATTAGAAGTGAGGAATCTAAGGTTGAATATTAAAAATACAGAATCTCAAAATCTCATGGTTGAAAGTATCCTAGGATAAATGCTCCATTAAGGTTATAGAAAAGTTATTAGAACCTGAGTTCATCTATTTCCACATCTGAAAAATGACAGAAATCACTTGACAGCATCCTTTATGGCTGGGCCAGCCCAGTTCTGCTTGAGCAAAGCATTCCTCTGGAAATTTATAATGTTAAATAATAATAGGGATTCTTTATGGGATGCTCTTCCCCTTGCTTCTGATCATAACATCTGAAAATATAACTTTCCCATATTTATTGCATAAATAAATGTTTTGCCTCCCTAAAGACAGCACATATAAAACAGAGTGAGAACCCTTTTAGGAACAGTTTGTACAATGTTCAAACAACCATGTTTACTTTTTTCATGATTTAGTGAACTAACAGAACATGGTTTCTCTCCAGAATAGCTCCATTGAGATAACAGTTGCAGGTCGGGTGAGGCTGGTCGCTAGTCCTGCATCAGGACGGTCTGACATACTCTCAACAACGTGAACACATGGAGACAGCCTTGGGAATAGGCTCATCCATTAGCAGCCCTGTGCTGCCGAGCACAGCCTTGCTCAGACTTCCCAAACGTGTCTTCCACTTTCATCATTGGAGCTTGCCCTGCTGCTTGATGCTGCGGTATGTGAGTGAGACTTAAAAAGCAGCACACTGCAGACTCAAAATACATAGCATGCTGTCGCGGGGGATGATGGGGAATTAGCAAAAAGAAGCCAGTAAATCAGAATGTGTGAAAATCTATCTTTTAAAAGTTAAGTCCAACAGTAGGGGATTGTTGGTTAAACAGAACCCTTGGCAGTTGAGGCACTGTAGTTCACAATCTTTTAAAATCCATGCTCCAGTTGTTGACATAATAACCTAATTATCCCCTCCAGATGCTGACACAACCATACAGGAGGCCAATAGATAATATAACAAACCCCAGAAAATCCCAGATAATCCTACCAGCCAATAGGAATTTTTTTGTGTTTTACATTTTGTAGCTTGTATTAAAAAAACAATGGTTTTTTTCTTGGTTTTGCTTTCTAAATATAAAATTTTAATTTTTAAACTACACACACCCTCTTGAAGATTCTGATATGGTCCTCATACTCAGTTGAAAAAAAAAACTGCTGTTGTGAAGATTTAAAAAAAATTGACATGGAAATGTGTTTCTAAAATATTGTTACATGAAAAAAGTAGGTTACAAAACAGTATGTCACATACGATTTCATTTTTGTAAAAAAAATGATATGCAAATACATAGAAAAATGTTTAGAATTTTTTAGACAGTAAAATAGTAATTTTGAATATATTGGAATTTGAGAGTATAGCTGATTTTTTTGTTTTAGCCTTTTTGCTTTTCTGAATTTTTAAGTCATTCGACAATAAACAAACAATACTTGCATAATTTCCACTTTCTTTTGCATATTGGTGACATTATAAGCAACTCTATTCTATAATTTTAACAAGTATCCAATCCAAGGGATTAATCAAAATGCAAAGAGTAAGATTTTTGTTTAAATATAGAAAATCAGTGGGAATTTAAAATTAGATTGAAATATTTCTCTCTATTTCTTCCCTGTTTTTAGAAACTTGAGAAGATGAGAGACAGAGAGAGAGAGAGAGAGATATCAAACTTTACCATAAAGTAATTTTGAACAAGATGTGAATTTTTTTCCTATTAAAAATGGCTAAAACTAAGGGCATGCTATTTTTTAAAGTAAAATTCTCACAGGTATGAAGTGCCCGCATGTTCTGGTGTTTAAACTAATGTATACAGGAATCAGAATGCAAGATGAGCATAATTCAGTGTTATAATTACACTTGACAGATAGACACTGTTTCTATTATTCATTGGCTCTGGTTGCACTTACCTAGAAAGACCCTGTAGAATACTAAATATCAACCACTCTTCATGAGAAGTCATTTGGCATTCACATCAGTTCTCATCAGAGGAATCAAATTCAGAGATGCAGAAAACCAAATTTGATCATTTTAACACCATCCGCAAAGGCAAGCAAAATGAGTAATTTCCTAAGAGGCCGTAGGTCCAGCTTGCTTTTGTTTGTCAATTCTTAACACAGATATGTGGTGGGTCACATCTTTAAAGAAAGGTATCTTTTAACTGGTCCTTGGGTTTCAGCTACATTATTTTCAATTGCTTACATGTTATATAATCTTCCTTCCCTACTTTCATCTGCCTATACTGTTTTCTCTCCAGAAAAATGCCTTGATCTCATTTTCGCCTATCCTTCAGCACAAATCAAATGATGCATCTTCTGGAAACCTACTTTGATTTCTTCAGGTGAGGTTAAAATTGACTCCTTTTTGTTGTCATGGTACCTGTGAGAGAGACCACTAGCTGCTCGTGAGACATTTATTTCCCTTTCTATAGTTACCCCTGCAAAGCTGCTCTCCAGCCAGGAGCTGCCTTTCCTGGTCCGGTGCCTCGAGGTGGAGCCACACGACTAGCTCTCACCAATAGAATGAGGGCAAAGGAATGTGTTTGCTTCCGGACCAATGTGATCAAGAAGAGACAAGGCTTCCCCATCCTTCCTGCCTCTGTTGGCCAACTGGACTTCGACACTCTTAGAGTCTAGATAATGGTGGAAGAGGAGTTTGGATCTTTCACGGTGTGGAAGGTCTTCACAGACCAGAGCATAGCATGCATGTTAGACTGCCACAGAGCTGCTGAAACCTGGAGTATTGCTGTTTTCAGCAGCCGATCTTATTCCTAAAGAAGATTATATAATATTCCTAACTTATCTCATTTTTTCATTAATTTGTATAATTAAAAAAAAGGACCAGAGGAGCTTTCTCATCAGACCACTGGAATTTTGAAGGGATAAATTGTGGTGTAATGTTTTTATTTCCAATACCCAGTGCTGTGTCAGAATGTTGTAATGTTTTAAAAATATGTCAGTTGTAATATTATATTTGAATGAATTAGGGGGGTTGTATAATTCACAGACATTTCAGAGCAAAGAGAAGTGGCTGGGTGCCATGGGGGAGCCCTTGAGACGGGTGAATGCTCCTGTGACTGTCAGAGCTGCCAGCTTTACTAACCCACCAGATTGAGGTGCCAACAAAAGTACTTCCTGATTTATAAAGGAACTGTGCTGTGGATGTCACACAGGCAAATAATAACTTTCCCTATTGAGAAGTATGTCACAGGCAAGCTTGACATTCAGAAATATGGAAAGCGATTCCCTTTGTTCCTCAGCAACCCTACTCTACATCTAACAGTCCCGCAGTCCAGGACCCAGACCTCAAGCTCTCATGTAGCAACATTTAAAAACACCAACATGTATAAACAACAACGACAAAGGTCTTTATGGTCAGCTACGGAATGTGGATGCCGTGGACAGTGTTGTGACTATAGGAAAATACATTCCAGGTTCTGAAGCTCAGAAACTTCTAGAACACAAGTTCCCTTGTAAATCAGGAAGGACTTAAATTAGAAAATTTTAAAAAATGGTAAAACAGAAATATGACAGAAATAGAAACAAATCTTCTTCAAGCATTTAAGAATGTATTTTAGCTGTGACCCTAGTCCTGTGTAAGATTTCATATAAGCCTTTATGTTTCTTCTTTTGTCTTCAAGATTCCTATCTTGATTGCTATTAAAAATTATCTTGTAATCTCAGCAAAATGTGTCTCTAAAAAGATAGTTCCCTGATTTTCTTCATTTATAAAAAACTGTTTTTTGAAGCTTTCCAGTTGACATCCACTTGGCCAATTTTTTTTACATGGTTTTAATTTAGGTGTTTGAGGGCTTGTAAAATTCTAGCACTGTTGTGCTTACAGTTTTCTTTGGCTCTTTAAGATGGTCCTTGGTTTTGAGCTATTTCAAGTAATTTACCCCAGTCACTCACTGTATTTAAATGAAGCACTACTCCCTGATTTATTATATCTTCTTTCTTTAACCAGCTTTGCATTAATTGGTCCCAAGTGTCATCCTTAGTTGAATCAACTCTCCAACATTAGTAACACACACTAACTGACTGTGGCACCAACTCTTTTCCCGGAGCGTTTGTTTTTATAAAAATATCCAGCCTGCCAGGACGCTGTTAGCTACTAGACTGGCAGGTGGAGGGTTTCTAACTTTATTATAATTTAAACTTCATATATATATTCTACTTTTCTCACCAATCCATGTGTTTATTATTGAGCAATAACAGCATACTCTTTCTTCCATTTTTTCCCCAGAATGTGTGAATTCAAGCTTCTTTGATTTCTCCTCCTCTTAGGAGGCCTGTTGTCTTCCAGCTGGCCACAGGCTGGCCAAGCTGAGTTGCTGGTCTTTATGACACTTTAACATGTCCTCTTTGTGAAGGGCAAGCTTTTGTGACCTTCCATATACAATAAGTAATGCAGAAAACATTAGACTCAGAGAGTGAGAAAGAAGGAAAATGACATCAGAAAAAATATCTTTAGGAAACTTCAGCATTTCTCTATAGTAGTGACACACAACTTACACCCTTTTCAGACAAACACTCTGAGAAGATGCTTATTAATAAGGATGCCTATTATTTTCCAGGCAATGCACCTAACAGTCTTGTAAAAATTTTGATACTTTAGGAAAATGAGGACTTCTTCCCTTTATGTTTAATATTTTAAATCAAGATGCAGCAAAAAAAAATATCTTTTGTGTGGATAGGATTTCAATGAGGGGGAGATAGTTCTAGAACAGGCAAAGATGCTGTGAGTCTCAAGAAAGTGTGGGTGGTGTTCGGGACTGCCAATAGCTGGAGGTGGCTTAAACGCAGGGTCAGGGCGCTGGTGGGTGAGGGGCAAAGCTTGTACGGTGGGGGAAGAAGACTGAAAAGCTAAGTTAAAGCCTTGAGTCACTTACCAAGCTTGAGTGTCTGTTTTGTAAGGCATTAAGAAGCCATCATGGTCTGTAAGCAAAGGAGCAACAGGACGAGATCTGTAGAAATGTGGCCTCAGCGGGGAGGGCAGGTGTCAGGAGAGAGAGACTGGAGTGAGGAAGACCTATTATGAGACTGTCTGAATCAAAAATCCAGGGATTCCAACCAGCAAAGCCATCATGGGAGACCAAGAGAGACGTCCGATTGGAAAAATTCCATTACCTATGCATCTGTGTTCCGTCAGCCATTTTGCAACTAGGTGGATTGAAGCTTTCCCTGGGATTGTTTTGGAAAGCTTACAAGAAAAACAGCATTTCTCTACATTAAAGATACGGTGTTCTATCAGGCTAAACAGTCTATACGGTATGGGGAAGTTGGTGAAACATTAAATATGACTTTGAGTTTTCTAATCTGGATAGTAAAGAAGATGGTGATGACATGAAGTAGGTGGGGAGTACAGGAAAGGGCTTCTGGGTGAAGATGATGGATTTCAGTTTTGGTATGTTGAGCTTGAGGTACCCATGGGCCTTTCTCATGGATCCTTCATTAGCATTTACAACTAGGTGTCAATCATTTCAGGAGCTCTTCTGATTATCTTTAGTTTAGCATGCACGCCGACTGAAGTTATTTAAAGCAGACATCATGTGTTCTGGTATGACCCTCCTCTCATCATCCTTAGGAGAACTGAGAGCTGCGGCATGGAAGGTTAGGGTGCCGCTGGGTTGTGAGTTCACTCAGGCTGGAGGCGGCAAAGCACACTCGGCGCGGACGGGCTCTGATAGGTCTACAGAGCTGCCAGTGCTGGGAGAGACCCCAAAGACGATCCCGTTTGATCTTCTTGCTTTACAAGTGAACCTGATGAAGTCTACAGAGCTTCAGGGACTTGTCTTGGGTCAGTCAGCTTAGAATCCCAGTCTCTATCTCTTTTGTTGAAAAATCAAGAGTTCTTTAGCCTTTTTGTCATTCAAGTTTTTCTCACAGCAGAGTGCTTTCTTTTTTTCTATTTTTTTCATTTAGATGTAATTTGCATACAGTAAAATGTGAAAATCTTAAGCATATAGCTGGATAAACTTTTATATATGAAATCATTCCTTGGATCAAGATAAGAATTATTTCACCACCCCAGGAAGTTCCTCTGTGCACCATCCTGGTCAATGCCCACTATCCCCAGGGGTAGGCACTATTCTGACTTCTATTAGTGTCTCTGTAGATTACTTTGCCTTATTCTTGAACATCACATAAAAGAAATCAGTATGTTCTGTAATGCGTGTATAATGTAAGGTCTTGGAGGGAACCCTCCATTTTGACATTTGTTTTCTTTTTATTGTCCTAAAATGCCTTTGACTATGTAAATAAGCTTGGGTTTAACAAGGAGATTCTAAGGACACCAGATCTGTAGTGAGGTCTTGGGGAGCTTATGCCTGATTTTTAGAACAGAAATTGAGTCCTAGAGAAGGGACAAGCTGTCTCTTTGGGTGTGACTGGGAGTATCCTGCCCTTGGGTACTCAGGGTTCAGGAGCTGAGCCAGAGCAAAGGAACTACCAAGAAGGTGGTTATAACTTCACATGGAAGAATCTCTACTTGTACCAGGAAGTACAAGCAGAGTGCGCTCACCATCTCCATGAGGGAGAAGAAAGGAAGGGCTGAGTGACGGGAGTTACACAGCACCCATAACAACCACCGTGTGACAGGGCTGACCAAGTGGCCTGGGTGGCCTTCTGAAGTCACCTCTGCAGTGTTGGGAAAGAGAGACAGGACCATAAACTTTGTAGAGGGAGGAGGTCACACTGTCTGGCCAGCTTAGGAGGAATTCACAACCCTTTCTGGAAATTTCCAAAGCAGCAGACATGGGTAGACCAGCAAACTCTAAGGTAACGGGAAATTTTTCATATTCATAGGACGTCCTATTCTAAAGTCCATCCTTGTAACCCTGGGGTACCTATACCATATGTTCAAATGACTGTCCCTTAAGTGGAATTGGCAAAGAAAACCAGATAAATTTAATCCAAATTTATTTGTCAATTATTTAGATATTTTTTAATACTTAATAAAATGCAAATAGCTAATATATTAAATACTTTAGTAGAGCACAGATTTCACCTTTAGTTTATATTTCCAAACTTTTATTGTTTATAATGCAAATGGAAAATTTAAATCAGGAAGTTAGAGAAATTTTTTAAAAAGTCACAAGTGGTTGCTATTAAATATTCAGGTGTTTAAATTTTTTTGAGGGAGTAATTTTTTTCTTATGTATAGTAATGACCAAGTCAGAATCATTCTTTAGATCCCAAATCTTGAATAGAAATTGAAATTGTAGTTAGACTTGCAAAGTAGTAGAAACACTAAAATTCTTCCTAAATCCATGCCAATAACCTAAATTGGCTTGGATAATTAAAAAGAAAAAAATCTAGGTGTTAATACCTGATTTGTATTAATAAAAACTTGCAATATTAAACAAAAAACCACCCTAAATAACACCCCAATGGCACAACAGCCCAGTAAAGTGGGATTAGATATTCCTCACATCTACAACAGTGAAGTTCTTTTAATGTAAAATGTTGCTCCAGTTCTGAAATGGTGGAAGATAAACTGCCATTAGTTCACTTCTTCTGATTCATCAGTTTCTATATATTGCAGAACATTTTATTCTGTGACTTTCTTGAGCATGTATATTGCAGACGGCTACATCTTGGAAATGAAAGTTTTTCCTTAATACCCTTTCCTAAGATTACTAGGACATTAGACTGCTGCCTCCACATTTTTGTGGAGATATGCTTGCTAAATGCAAATATTTTCTCTGAGTCATCCTGATACCTGAAAAAACTCAAAGTTGGTCAACTTGGAAGATTATGTTACAGTAGTGCAACCGTGTCTGGCTGCTTTTCCTGAACGCTTGCAACTCAGTGAGCATTCCCTTCAAAAATTTTCCTCCCAAAATCCCCCTCACAGATTTTCTCTGAAATTTCTTTTAAATTGTTAAAAAAAAAAATAAAAAAATCATGGTCACCATTTATCATTAAACACTTTCAAACACTTCCTTCCTCTGGTCGCCGTCCATCTTGTGGGACCCTAGCACACGGCCATCTGGGTTGTGGTCAGAGGAGAGAGCTGGAGATGTCAAGCTAATTTCTCAGGGGTAACTCTGAACAATTAAACTGACATATCCATGGTTGTTAGAGATGAAGACAGGTTTAGGGTCTGGGTTTTCTGATATCTGCTCCAATACTTTTTTTTAAAAAATAACATCTCTTTGCCATCTCAAAAATACTAATAAACAAACAAACATCATTCTGGTTTGGAGAGGGACTTCCTAGTCAATAACTTATGCTCCCCTTACTTTGAGCTCTCCCCCTAGCCCTTTCAGGGTTGTGACATTGGGTCACCCTCATTCCTCCCCGCCTTGGGGACCTCACTCCTTCATCCAGTCCTTTTATCTCCTGTATCTCAGAATTTTCCCCTTAATATGTATGCATGCTCAAGTCTCTGCCATCTTAGAACTACAAGAACAATAAACATATCCACGTCCACTCACCCCAGTGACCACCATATTTTTGACAGTGACCTCTACATGTTCAAACTGATGGTGACTTTATGTCCTTGTTTCAGTGACCTCTCAGCGGTAGCTAACACTCTCTCTTTCTTCTTGAAATTCCTTTGCCATTTGGTCTCTAAGATATCAGTGTCTTCCTGTTTCTCTGTCAGTCTTCTATAAGCTAATTTTCCATCTTCTATTCTGTGAATGTGGTTTTCTTTCTTGCACATCTTGTTTCCTTTCTCTACACATTTGTTTTGGGTGATGTCATCCATGCTGAGGGTGCCGAACGCTTATTTCCTGACGCTTCTCTAAGTGATGGTGACCCCTAAACTGCGTCTCTGACTCACACCTCTCTGTTGGGCTGCAGACTTGTACATTTGGCATCCTGCAGGTGTCCACCCGGTTAGATACTCCGACAGCTCGCAGGTGCTCAAACTCAAAACATCCAAACGTAGTTTGTATTTTGCCCTCCAGTGTCAAACTTCTTTATGAAAGTTGCCCACCGACACAACCAGAAACCTCGGCTTCATTCTAGGATCCTCCCTTCCGCGCAGTCCTCGAGACTATTTTGTTACACATCTGTGGAATCTGTCTCTTACGTATCTTTCCTATCTGCAACCCTTCATTGCCGGCTTCCTCTCCTTCCACTCATTCTGCCGCTGTCTGAACACAGGCCCCGCTGCTTCTCCTCCGGCCTCCGGTCTTTTCCCTGCGAAGGCAAACCTGATCACGCTATGCCCTGGCTCGCCGTAACTTGCAGGGTCAAGTCCGGCCAGCTGCTTCCCCACGCGGACTGCACCGGGTACTCAGCCCTGCCGGCCTCGCCGCACCTGTTCCCGCCTGGGTCCTTCGGTTCAGTCCCCCGCACCTTTGCTCATTTGGTGTGATCCTGAGACGTCCTTCCTGCCCTGATTTCTGTTCTTCCTCCACCTTCTTCACTCCTGCTCATCTGTCAAAGTTTAATTAAAGGCTCCCATTCCCTGGGATGCGCTCCTTGTCACTCCCGTCAGGTTTAAATGTTCCCCTCGGTGCTCTGAGCCACTCTCTGGATGTCTGCGCTGGGAGGCCGCGTGCTTTAATGCTAACAGCAGTGACTCTGGGACACACACGGAATGTCTGGGGTCAAAGTCCAGCTCTCCCACTTCCTGGCTGTGTGACCTCGGCCTGGCAACTTACTCACCCCCTGCCTCAGTCTCCTCATTTGTCAAACGGAGATGTGAATGGTGCACCCACTGCAGAGGGTGGTTAGGAGAATAAGTGAGAGGACCCTGTGGAATGCCTGGGACAAGGCCTGAGACGCGACGGGTCTGCATGAAGCTGAGCTGTTTTCGTTATATCGTAGCTACGGGCTTACTATGTGCTTTGCACAGCAAGCAGATGGAGCTCTGTGGGGAAGGCATCACGCTCGGCTTGGCTGTGCTCCCTCAGCACCTAGCACTGGGCCTGGGACAGAGTAGACACCCGATAAATACTCACTGAGTGAGTGAATAAACATGAACAGGAAATACATGAAATACAGTCAAAATTTTTACCGCTAAAGGATGCTAATAAGGTCACCCTAATTTTGTCTGTGTGTTTTTCAGCTTGTGCTTAAGATGTTGATGGCATCTCATTAACTTATTGTACAGCGACTCACTGTTCTCTGAGTCAAGAATCTTCCACTCCTGATGGAAGGGCACGATGTAATTAATGAACAGAACTGCTATTCTGGAAAGCAATCCGCAGGCACGGACTGTGACAAAATTCTTTCGAGACACGCTCAGAGAAACAAAATGTGAATTCCTATCAGAAAGAGATCAGAAAGCCCAGCAAGCTAAAGGGGAAGAAAGGAGAGACAGTTTTAGAAAGTTGGACTTCAGAACCACCTTTCCTGAGCCCCCTCTGGTGGCCAGCAATGCTGTGAAGACATCGCGTTTGCAGAGTGACTCATCTGCACGGGAGAGGCAGGCCTGGGAGAATTCTCTCCCCATGGCCCCAGGAATCCTGACAGCAAAGAGTCTGAAGAATTGTGATCAATGAGGCGGCAGCAGGCCTCAATCATGGCCATTTTCCCTCCATGTTCTTCATGATAGCACCGCTTCTTGTTTACTTTGAAGTTTTTCTGCAATACAGAAATCTGCCTCCCCTCTCCATGAAAGGCGCCTTTGAACCTCAGTGGAGATGCTTTATAATGCTGGGCATCTGACAGCTGCCATTTAGGGGGTCTTAAAAAGGTACTTCCGCCCTTCGTGGTTATTAGCAGGTCTGGGGGACTCCGAGCAGAGATCAGCCTCAAATCTGTGCCAGGAATATTTCACACGTCCTTCCCAAAGTAAACTAAATGCCAAAAGGAAGTAAGCTAGATGACAAAAGGAGACTATAATTCACCCTCCCCCACACAGTTTTCATACTGTGCAAATACTTCAAAAACTTTGAAAACATCCCTAAAGATTTTTCATAATTAGAAATTACTGAAATTATTTGATACAAGTGCTGAGTAGAAACACCTGCTATTTCTATGCTTGGTTTGTTTTCTTTCCCGCTCAGGCATAGCTTTATAAAACCTGAGGATATAACACAAAGACAAGGGAATCCAAGCAATTTTATAGAACTTTATAGAATTACTCAAATATGGAATTGCCAAATTTTCTTTTTGGCCATAAAATATCTCTAAAATATGATCCAACTGATGTAGAAGTCAAGAGTTCGATTCAATTAATTGAGGGAAGTGAAAACCCCTTTGTAATAACTCCAATCCATAATTCAGTAAAGAGAGGGTTTTAAGTAATTAATTTTAATTCTAAGGCCAGAATATCCTCAGTCCCTCTTTTGATCAGACCTGCCTCAGATCAGATCTGCAATGAACGTCCTCAGGGAAAGGAAAATTACAATAACTACTAGACACTGAGATAAATGCATAAATATCTACATTCTACCATGCTAACAACTCCACGAATTAACATTCCCATTTTATAGATCAGGAAATTAGAATTCAAAGAGATTAAGCAATTTGCCTGAGGGTTTGGATTTGAACCTGAGAACGTGAAATCCGAAGTCTGTGCACTTTCTGATGTATCACAGTCTGCCATTTCTTTAGAAAAAGAATCCAATAGAATTTCAGCAGAAATGGTTAATGGATTTGGGCTCATTCTCAGAATAGACGCAGTACCATAAGCACTCCGATAAAAGGAGACTTGCCCCCAGCCAGCCCCTCATGATACACTAAGCAGAGGCTGAGCCTTTGCGGAGGGACACGGGGTACAGACTGGTCCCCTCTTTCTGGCTGAGTCTGTGGTTTCACTGACCCTGTGTTTCAACTACAGGAAAGTCTGGCTTTTGCAAATATTCACCTAACCTGGAAGTCTGTGGATTGCAAATTCCTAAAGCTGCATTTAGGCCCTGAGGATAAAAGGGCCCAGGTAAGGCAGGAATTGTGCTGCCCAAATGCAGGGAACCCCTGCTACCTTCCACAGACAGAATCCCCCAAACCAGGAGCCCTCCCTAGGGTGTCTGGATCCAAGGCCAGCTGAGCTGAGCCAAGCGGCATCTGCTCTGCTCTGCCTCTGTCAGTGTCTTAACCTCAGCTACATAAATTCAGAGCCCATGCTTTAGAAGGTATGTGCGGACGTGAGGTTTCTCCTGAGAACTCGTATGCAGTGTTTGATTGGGCAGGCAGCACTGTGGTCCTCGCAGCCTCCAGAACTCACCCACATGTTACTGTGTCTTCTAAGTGTTTTCCTTCCTGGAAAACAGGCTCCCTGTGTCTCGGATGCCTTGACACACTCCTCTGCCTACTATGACCCCATCTCCTTGGAAAACAATCACACAAAACAAGAAACCTTAAGTCTATACATTCTCCTTGCATATTAGTAGGGCCGTATGTGGTCTCTCATCTTCCTTGAGTAATACTGTTTGGGAGCGTCTCCAAGCGCCTGCTCCCCTGAGAGCATCGGAAGACAGGTGGTCCCTCGCACTCAAGTGTGTGCATCCACCTCTGCTCCCGACCCTGGAACAGAGGAAACCGCCCGCGTTTGAATCCAATGGAGCTACATGATCAGGGCTCAGACCAGCCCCGGGTGACAAATTGGCTACTCGAGAGTCGACAGAGAACTTATACTCACATTTCAGCTCCAGCTTGATGAAATCTGTGTTCCCCATATTTTCAAGGAACACTCCCCGGGGAGTTAGTGTTTTGAAGTAGAAAGAAATGTCCGCGCTGGTCTCCCCTTGGAACGTAGAGAAGTGCAGGTAGGAGGATGCGTTCGGGAAAGAGGCGGCATTCCAATAATTCCCTGTGGGAAGAAAGAAAGACCAAGCTGACTCACACCCTGATCATGCCAGTTACGCAAAAGCTCTCCCTTTTTTGATAAATCTCCATTTATTAAACCTAAACTCTCCATTGGCAATAGCTCTTATTTTCTCTCATCCTGCTGAACAACATTGTACCAAATCCTTGCAAACCTATCTTTGACTTTCCAAAAGTTATATCTGTATGTGCATATAATATTTTATTTATGTATGTTGATTTTATTAATATGTATATAAAATATTTTGAGTAATATACAAAATTTATATAAAATTATTAACATATAATTCACATAAAACATATACAAATAAAACTATTTTTAGTGTCCATAAAATATTTCATTAAAGATTGGCCACTAGGGTTCCTACCAAGGAGTCCTGGAGGGACTCTAGGAGTAAATGGCAACAGAGGTGAGAAGTGAGAGAAGCCCCTGATGTTCTGAACTCCTGCATTTCTACTGGTGGCTTTGGTCTGGTGCAGGAAGCATCTGAGCTAGATAAAAGAGGAACAGAGTTTTTGGTAGTCTGCTCTTGCTTCTCACCCATCTTTGCCTTGGAATAACCAGTGCCCGCGCCGGCATCAGCAGCCACGCAGACACCTGGTGCAGGTGCCTCAGGCGTACCAATGAGGGGCCCGGAAGCCCTGCGGAGGTGACTTGCTGAGAACAAAGCAGAACTGGCCAGGCCAGTCCAGTGCGGTGGTTTCCTCACCTCTCCTGCTCCAAACTTCCAGACTGAGTCACTATACAGGGAGTGTCTCCTCCCCAACCACTTCTTCCCTGGGGACTCCAGGTAAGCTCTGACCTGGGGCATTGTTTTGTGGGGTGGGGAGAGATGAGCTGAGCCCACGTGAGGCTCTCAATCAGCCTCCGCCCTTGAGCCGCTGGAGAAGACATACATACACCCAGCACACACCACCCCTCCCCACTCATTGCCTGGCAGGGCAGCCAGGGTTCCTAGGAGAAAAGCAGTTCACAGGATGAAATAAAAACACCAAGCTGGATTACTCAGATTCCATTAGGACAGATGGACCAAGAATTTAATATGAGACCAGGAGCTGGCTGTCAAGTTCATCTCCAGGGGAGAAATTTCTTTCTACTGCCACACTTCTGAGAACATTTACTATCACAACTAAAGACTAAGATATATGGGCATGTTTTAAAGCAGTTACTAAAGCCTTTAGCTCTGATACTAAACCTGAAATATATGTTTTTTTAAAAAATGATATTTGCTATATCATTCCTCTAAAGAGCACAATGAATCAACTGCGTGCACTCCATTAGTTTCTATTCATACACATACTATATTTTTTCCTTCCTTTTACGCAAACTATACACATATATAACATTAAATTGAACTACTATTTTTAAATAAAAGTAACTGTATTGGTTCTGCTGTGCTTAAGTCATAATTTTAAATTAAACATATAATATTGCTATATGCTGAGATATTAAAATACCTTTCTATTTAATTAATGCTATTTGTTTTTGTTTCTGGAGACATCTAGGATATAGTGATATCTAGATAAGAG
>CAUYRT010055219.1:0-43922 GCA_963574885.1 Lepilemur ruficaudatus | reverse complement strand
TGTTTCCTGTATAGAGCAGACACTAGGCTTGTGTATTTTTATCCACTCTGCCAGTCTATTTCTCTTCAGGGGGCAGTTTAAGCCATTAACATTAATTGAAAGGATTGAAATTTGAGGAAGATTTCCATTCATATTGTTGGGTAAAGTCCAGTTGCTTTGATTAACTCCTTGTGCCATTCTGCTGTTCAAGTTCTAGCCTTTAACTCTTTGAAGGTTTTACTTTGGAGGAGTATCTATTGCCTTGTTCACTGTGAAAGACCGGTCTAAGAATTTCCTGTAAGGCTGGTCTCGTCTTCGCAAATTCCAACAGAGAATGCTTGTCTGAGAAGGACTTTATTTCACCCTCCTAGATGAAACTTAATTTTGCCAGATAAAGAGTTCTAGGTTGGGCTTTATTCTATTTTAGAAGATTGAGGATAGGCATCCAGTCCCTTCTGGCTTGTAGGGTTTCAGATGAGAAATCCACAGTTAATCTGATAGGCCTGTCTTTGAAATTTAATTGTTGTTTTTGTCTGGCTGCACGTAGGATTGCTTCTTTCGTATTTACTTTCGTCAGTCTAATAACCACGTGACAAGGTGATTCCCTTTTCACGTTGAGTCTCCCAGGAGTTCTCTGTGCTTCTTGTACTTGAATATCGAGATTTCTGGCTAGGCCTGGCATGTTTTCCTCCAGCATTTCATGAAACAAATCTTCCAACCCTTGTGAGTGTTTCTCTGCCCTCTCCGGTAGCCGTATCAACCGGAGGTTCTGTTTTTTTACATAATCCCATACTTCTTATAATATTTGGTCTTGTCTCTTGTTTCTGTATTCCCTTTCTTCCTCTGCTTTGTTGAGGGCATACACACAGTCTTCAAGCTCTGAGACTCTCTCCTCTGCCTGTTCCATCCTATTCTTAAGACTTTCCATTGAGTTTTGGAGCTCTTCGAATATTTCCTTCATTTCCAGGATTTCTGTTTGATTCTTCTTTATCAATTCAATTTCTTTGGAAAATTTTTCATTCATTTCCTGAATTGTTCTTGTGGGTTCTCTATGTTGGGAATCAATTTTCCTTTCAATGCCATTGAGTTTTCTAACAATCCATATTCAGAAATCTTCCTCTGTCAAGATTAATCGTATCATATAGGTTGCTATCAGTTGGTGATGATAGAGAATTTATTTTTAGAAGCGATTTTTCTCTCTGATTCTTCATGTTTCCTGTGATCTTTCACTGGTTCTTTCTCATCTGGGTTCTTTGTCAAGGATCGGAGTTGCTGGGACCAGATTACGAACCACAATCTGAAAGGCTGCTTCTATCTTCTTTCAGCCTCCAGCAGGGAAGAGGACTGAGATGCTTCTACTTCTTAAATACAGGCATTTATATATTATAAACTTGCCTCTTACAACTACTTTTGCTGTATACCATAGGTTTTGGTATGTTGTGTTCCCATTTTCATTTGTCTCAGGAAACGTTTAAATTTCTCTTTTCATTTCTTCATTGACTCATTGATTATTCAAAAACATGTTCTTTAATTTTGATGTATTTGTAAAGTTTCCTCAGCTCCTCCCATTATTGAGTCCTAGTTTTATACTGGTGTGGGCACAAAAGAAACTTGTTAAGATCCTGGAGAATTTTCCAAGTGCAACTGAAAAGAATGTGTATTCTGCAGTTGTTAGATGGTATGCTCTATAAATGTTCTGCTAGTTCCCTTTGTTAAGGAGTACAGATTAAATCTGCTGCTTGTTAAATTTTTATCTGGATTATCTATCCATTGCTGAAAGTGAGGTACTGAAGTTCCCTACTATTACTGTACTGCAGTCTATCTCTCCCTTTAGATACAGTAATGTTTCCTTTATATATTTGGGTGCTCTAGTGTTGAGTGTATATATATTTATAACTGTTATATCCTTATATATCCATATATATTGCTGTATTGATCCTTGATCCTTTTGTGTTACAAAATAACCTTCGTTGTTTCTTTTTACAGCTTTTGACTTAACGTCTATTTTATCTGACATAAGTAGAGCTTACTCCTGCTCACTTTTAGTTTCTGTTTCCATGAAATATCTTTTTCTATCCCTTCACTTTCAGTCTATGTGTGTCCTTATTGATGAAGTGAGTCTCTTAAAGGCTGCATATAGTTGGGTTTTGTTTTTATAATCCATGTAGCCACTGTATGTCTTGCATTGGGGGATCTAATCCATTTACATTCAAGGTTATTATTGATAGGTAAGGAATTACACCTCCCATTTTCTTTATTCTTTTCTGGTTGTTCTGCAGATTCTTTGTTTCCTTCTTCCTCTCTTGTTTACCTTTGTGGTTTGGTGGCTTTCTATGGTGGTAAGCTTTGATTCCTTCCTCTCTCTCCTTTGTTTGTTTAATGCAACTTCTTTCTTTGCGGTCATCATGGGACTACCATAAACAATACTGTAGTTATAATAGACTATTTTAAGCTGATAACAACTTAACTTTGGTTGCATAAAAATTTTACCCTTCCCCCAATGTATATTTGTATTGCTTTATATATTGCATATTCCTTGACAACTAATTGCAGTTGCAGTTATTTTTGACCATTTTCACTTTAACCTTCATACTGGGCAGTTTCAAACCCCCAGTATGAGTTTGGGGGTTTTCAACCCCCTTTTATACTTTCAAATGTTTTTATGATAGTAATTATTATCTTTTTGCTTCTAGTTGTAGCATGGCCTTAAGCATTTCTTGTAAGGTAGGTCTACTGGTGATAAATTCACTTTAATTTTCCTTGTCTGGGAAGCACTTTATTTCTCCATTTTTGAAGGATAGCTTTGCTAGAAATAGTATTCTTGGCTGGTAGTTTTTTTTGTTTGTTTTCCTTTCAGCACCTTGAATGTATCATCCCATTCTCTCCTGGCCTTCAAGGTTTCTGCTGAGAAATCTGTTGATTGCCTGATGGGGATTCCATTATATGTGACTCACCCTGGAGTTTTTAGAATTTTCTCTTTGTTTTTGATTTTTGACAGTTTGATTATAATGTGTGTGAGAGAGGACCTTTTTGGGTAGAATCTATTGGGATCTGACCTTCCTGGATCTGGATGTCCATTTCTCTCCCAAGACTTGGAAAGTTTTTAGTTATTATTTCATTAAATATGTTTTCTGTGCCTCTGTCCATTGCATCATGGTGTCCCGTAAGTCCTGTAGGCTTTCTTCATTCTTTTTTATTCCCCTGTGAGTGGGTTATTTCTAAAAAAAACTATCTTCAAGTTCAGAAATTCTTTCTTCTGCTTGATCTAGTCTGTGATTGAAGCTTTAACTCATATTTTTTATTTAGCTTATTGAATTCTTCATTTTCAAGATTTCTGTTTGGTTCTTTTTATAATATCTCTTTGTTAAATTTCTCATTCAGATTATGAATTGTATTCCTTATTTTGTTGAATCATTTACCTGTATTCTCTTGTATATTACTGAGTTCCCTTAAGATCATTATTTTGAATTCTTTTTTAGGCATTTTGTAAATTTCCTTTTCTTTGGGGTCTGTTACTAGACAATAATTGTGTTCCTTTAGATGACGTGTGTTTCCTTGCTTTTTCATGTTTTTTGTGTCCCTATGTTGACATCTGCTCACCTGGTGGAACATTTACCTCTTTCAATTTTATAGAGTAGCTTTCATAGGGAATTACTTATTCCTATAGACGAGTGCCAGGGTATTGGTTGGGTAGGATATGTTGGCTTTGGTTCTGAGTGAGTGCAGTAGTATAGTATCTGTGCAGACTCTACAGCTGTAATCCACGTCAGCAATGTCTGCAAGTGCCTCAGTGACCTACAGTGCAGGAGTCTGTGGCAGTGGTAGTGTGGCTGTGCTAGAGGTAGGGACTCCAGGCTGGTTCTCAGGCCAGGAGCATGCAAAAGCCTGTTGCCCATTAGGTAATCAACAGATTTCTCAGCAGAAACCTTGAAGGCCAGAGAGAATGGGCTAGCTTAGGGGCAGTCTTGCCAGGGATGGGTCTGTTGGGCTGTTTCTCAGACCAGGGCCACATGTACATGTGTCTAATTTACTTTTTGATCTTACAAAACGTGTTTTCCTTTAATGGGGAAAAAAGGTTTTCCTCCCTAGAAGCATGACATCATCACCGACCACATACCTGATAGTATGTGCTCAGTTCCTTGCCATTGGCAATGAATGTGAGCAGCCCACTGGCAGCGTCCACCACACAGCCGATCTCCAGTCCATTATTATTGCGTCCTTGTCCAGGGCTCATGCTCTCACCCGCACATACCATATAGCAGTTGCTGCGTTTGATGCTGAATTTCAAAAAAACATTTTTATCTTTGTACGACCACAGATCAAAGAGAAAGCATGTATATCTTGCAAACTAACTAAATTATGCTGCGCAAGCAACAAGCTCATGCTGTAATGGGAGAGGTGCACAATGGGCCCGATTCTGTGATTCTGAGCAAAACTCCATTGACTGCAGTGGACATTCTGAATCAGGTCTCATATGTCTCTAAATTTCACACCTAATGGAGATAGGTCAACAAATTTGAACCAAGTAAGAACTGACCTGCACCTTCTCTCCAAAAACTCAAACCAAACTGGACCTTTTTCTGACGTTCAAAAAAGTTTAACTATTTAAAAATCATCCAAATTTATAATTTTCATCTGAAGGTTTTTTTTTTTTTAACGACTTGTTCTGAAATGAGAAGCATTTGTTTCCAAACACTATCAAAATCCTTAGGCAAATTCTACATGAGCCATCAGTGACTCAATATATTTAAAATTTGGCTGAAATTTTGCCCTTTTATGGACAATTCCTGGTGATCTGTTATGAGAGACAGACTTAACTAGAATATACACAAAATTAGTGATTAACAACAAACCCACCTGGTTTTCACCTTTCCCAAAACCTTCACTAGAGATGGTAACAAAGTTAAGTAATTTAAGCTTCGTCTCCATTTCTTTTCTCTACCACTACACAATGAACATATTAACAAGATTAGTGGGAAAAAAAAAACCCAAAGCCAAGCAAGCATAAGGAAAAGAACAAAAAGGCTGGGATAATGTTGGTTTCTGAATAATCAAATGTAGGCTGCATTTCTTCACACTATGTACGTAAGATTCAATAACCATTCCATATCCTGTTTCCTATAACAAAATCATCTTTCAGTTATCCCATCCCTATATTAAGTTCTTTTCTTATATTGTTGCCATCTCTGAAAATTAAATGTGTACCCCTAAGACTATTCCTAGAGACACATGATTTTGGGTCCCTTACTGACGTAAAGTGCTCTTCATTCAAGACTTTTGCTAGGTCCACATCTCAAGAGCTAACTCAATTATACTGCACATGTTACATCCTGAGGGCAGGAAAGTGAGTTTCCCAGCCACCAAAAATGATGGTGCAGGTAGAGGAGAAAAGCAACATTATAAAGGACTCTTTCTGAGACCTGTCACAGCAGATCAGAGAGGATGCATGGGCACAAAAGGTAGAAGCAAATGGTCAGATCTTCTCTTGTCTTATTCTGCAAGGAAGATAGCCTTCTTCACTTTTTTGAAGGTTTGGTTTGAGTTTGGTTTGTTTTACAAATGAAAAAGAATGGCACAGAAAGTGTAACTGACTTACCCAAAGCCACACAGCGAGTCAATGGCAAAGCTGAGGAAAGAACCCACTGCTCCTCAGTCTGAGTTCAAATGTGTCCACCTGGTCTAAACTACCAGCCCACACTGTCTTCACATTTTTCTCCCGTCATTTAGCCAGATCCCAAGATACATATCAGATCATTTGTTAAAGGCCTCACATTTATCCATCTTGAATCCCTAAAACAAGCACTAAGTATTGGTAACCCAAGTTGTTAGTCATGTTACCTTAAGGAATATATGATTACTACCCAAAAAGGATGCACTGTTCTTACTATATGATGCTTTTCATTTTTAATACTGATTTGTATGACGTTAACCAAAAAAGGACATTGACATTAATGGCTTGATTATATTGTTCCTATAAATAGAAATATCTTGTTCACAAAATCCAAGACAAAAGAGTATCTACGTTTATTAATATTTTTTTTCAGATGGCACCCTTGTAAAAATTTGAGGAAAACCAACCTTTCATGCACTTTTCCTTTTTCATCTCCTAGAGTAACTGTTACTGTACGGACTCTGTCCAAATCAAAGCCTGTATCATACTGATGGAAATCTGATGTAATCCAGCCCACCCAGACATTAGCAGGTTCTTGTCCAGGAAAGATTCTCACTGAGTAATAGTACTGTGAAGATAGCAAAAACAAACTGTTGGCAAAACAAAACTTTGATTTGCAATGTTAACCATTGTCTGAGTCTTTAAATAACCTCAAGAATATATTTCTTGTTTTAAAACTACTTGGCTGAATTAAAATGTTACAGGCACAAAAGACGGATACTGCAAACTAAGAAATGCCTTATACTAGAAATTCTCAATTAGAAATAATAGGAAAGGAAAAAAATATCTGAGCAAACACAGTAAATGATTTGAGGCTCTTTATACTCCTGAGCATGTATGTATGTATGTGTTCATGTTGTGTACATATGTACACATACATGCATTTATATGAGTACAGATATACAGTATATGTATGTGATAAAAATTATTAATCTATTCAGCAGGTAAGCTTCAAATTCTTCAAGCTTGTGCAAGTGCACTAATCTATGCTAGAGTTTCTTACACCTGTCACCCACCTCTTTGCATATATTTGGCCTTTTCTATCTTTGACATATAATATTTTGACATCTTAAAGTCACTTTGAAATAGTTCATATCTAACATGAACATCAAACTCAAACACAGAAACACTACACAATGGACACAACTATATATCTTTTCCATTTGGCATTTCAGGAGAAGTAGTTCTGAAAATTTAAAATGGCAGAGAGCAAAACTTGACCTCTCACAAAGTATGATAAATGATCTTTTAGACAATCCACTAAGATAAAGGAAATCACATGTACTTGGAAAATTCAAGTGCAATTTAAAATTTTGTCAAGACACAGGACAGCAAAATCAAGATTATGGATGCCATTAAGGATATTTTTCCTAAAATAGCTTTCTTATTGTATAATATACATTATAATATAAATGTTTTCCAAATTTTCAGTCTCTAAAATATATATAAAAATATAAGCAAATAATTACATAAAAATAATGTTGCCAAATATGATAATTCAAAGTATACCATTTGAGATGTAAAGCATAATAAGTGGCAAATAGAAATAAATGACAACAGCTGCAACCTCATACCGTGGACGTTTGCATCAAGTAATCATAGTCATCCCGATCGTCGGCAAGGACATCTTCAGTGAGTCTTGCGGAATGGCTTGTGCTATAATCTGGCTTTGTTCTCCTAAGCAAAAATCTGAAATATATTAGAGGACTAAAAATAAGCAATATTAAAATGTTCTGCCTATTTCAAATATGAGCATATATTCAACTGAGTAGTCCTTAACCAGGGCAATTTTACTACCAGGGCAATTAGACATCTGGGACTATCTGGAGATATTTTTGATTGTCACAACTGGGAGGATGAAATCCTACTGGCGTCTAGTGGGTGGAGGCCAGGGATGCTGCTTAAAATTCTTCAATGACCAGAGCAGTTCCCACAACAAAGAATTACCTGACCCAAAGTGCCAACAGTGCTGAGGTTGAAAAACTGATTTACTGCAAGAAAGGATTCTAAACAACTTGCCTTCTTAACCATAAAAAATACTATTTAGATAATACACTGTTAAATTTCAAGTAAGAATATAAACACAAATATCTTAAAAAATAATTCTTGGGATAGATTATATCTGTGCTAAAAAAAAAAAATAGATGACTAACAGGTTGCTCTTCCCCTGTAGCATCCTTTGCACAAAAACAACTAAGAGAAGGAAGAACAAATTAATACTAGGAAACCCCTTACCCTCCAATGTAACCCCCTCCACATAACACCTACACATTTAAAATCATATCTGTATGTATTAATAACCTTTGTTTCAGACGAGAGGGCTTTTCTTGAGCATAATCTTTGTGGTTATTAAACTCCGGTTTTGTAGCTTCTTTGTCTTTGTCAACACGATCAGGTACCAGATGGCCATGAGCTGTCTTCATTAGAACCTCAAAGTCAGAATCTACATCATAATCCTCCAAATCATTCTTGGGCCCAAAGAGGCCAGCACCAGGGAGCCCTCCAGCCACAGTCTTGGAGAAGACCTCCGCACACTCAATCGGCATGCTCAGACGGTAGAACATGATATCGGTGCTGCTGTTCTGAGAACCAAACGACTTCTGAGTGACCTTTAAACATGGGGAACTGTCTATGGTGCCATCTATTCTGGTCACCTAGGAAAGGAAGAAGCAACAATTCACATTCTAATTGTTGATTTCCTGATTCTAAAGATGACTCATGAACATCATGTTTTCAGAATCCCAAATATGGTCCAAAATGTGGCATCATTTTGTAAGAGATGATTAAACAGAGTACTGTGGTACAGATATATTCACAGAGTTCTGCTTCTAACTCTAAAGATGGTTTGGGAAATTCATGTTACAATTGTACATATTCCTATTTGGCCTGACAGTGCCTATATGAAAAAGGAAATTATTATTAATCAGTCTAATAAGCTACCCATAAAGTACCTAATATGAGAGGCTAATCCTTTGCTTAGATTCCACTACTATGTAACACATCAGGGTCACCATTTAAGTAAGTTACAAAATTGTCCAAGCAGAAACTCTCACATATAAATAGATATTCTTCTCCTGATTTTTGGAAATGGCCGGATGTTTAAAGGAAAAGCAAACCTCAATATGTTCATGGTTTGATGGAACTTGGAGAAACTGAGGAAGCCTCTTGCTCAGCCATATGGTAATGTCCCTGTTTGTATTAACAGCAAATGGTTCATAGCCCTCTTGTAAGCCACAGATGGTGAAATACTTCAAGGTGCTGACATCCTTTCCAAAGTTCATCCTGCCCACTTGAGCTACTCCAAGGCTACATACAGGTATGAATCCTGGGAAGGGGAAAAAAAAAAATAGAAAGCTTCAGTACCATTAGGATGTGATCCTGCTAGTATGAAATTACCAAACACTGCTCCAAGACTCCTCGCCTTGTGAGAGCCATTAACCTAGGGTGAAAACAACGGTGTCATATAGAGAATACTGACATTAAGTATTAAATGTAAGGATGAAAAGACCAGGATTTGATCTTGGCATCCTAATTTACTAGTTGTGGGAGCCCTAGATAAGTCCTTTCTCTCACCCAGGGCTTACTCTGGAAGATGAAGTGACTGTTAAGCAGCCTTGGTTCTCCAGGGATTCTAGGGTGTCTAATGGTAGAAGGAGATCCCACCCCCACAGCCCCCTTGCTCAGGGGAGCATACCACTCTCATGGGGGAAGGTAGGGAAGAACTCAGTGCTGAGGGATGTCGTTCCCTCTACCTTGCTCTTGCATCTAGCTGAACACCAGACACAGTCTGAGCTGTAGATTTCGTCATAACTCAAGGAAAAAAGGACTGGAGGCAAAAATTTAAGTGTTTCATCCACTGACAGCTGCTTTTGATCTCCAATGAGAATTTTGCCTCTTTTTTTCTGGGGATAAACAAGATCTAAGCATCTGAGAAAATATATATATATTGTGTGTGTGTGTGTATATGCATAAATTATATGATATATATTTAAATATCATGTATGAATTTTAAATATTCTATATGCAATAGCAATGAGCAATAAGGCAAAAACAATAAAATATTTCATAAGCTTTTATAATATGTGGCACTATTGAAAATTTTTCCGCTACTGAAAAAGGAGAAATTATTAATATACTAACTTTGTAATTGTTTCTTTGAGTTCTTTGGTATCAACTGTCATGACAATGAGATGATATTTTTGGCAAGGGGATGAGATGATATTCTTTAGGAGTGGGTGTTTATGTACGCTTCATTTCTTTCTATAATGTTTTACATGAATGTTCAAGTAGGTAGCACAACAAACAAAGTCAGTATTGGAACACAGACTACAAATTAGATTCTCTAATTTGTAGCTAATTTGTAGCTCCAAAAAGCAGTGGAACCTTAGAATAAGCCAATAATTTTCACAAGAATTGTAGTTAGTTCTACTATTACGATTTACACTCCCTCGCTTATTGAAATCAGTGGCAGTGAAAGCCATATATAATCCCCCAAACAGCATAAGACAATAAAAATTACATCCAATAATTCATAATGATTTCACCCAGTTTGTATTCCTCAATATATATTCAAATGAGTGGTTGTATAACAGAGCTACCAACCAGGAAGAAAGAACACATCCAGCTGTGTTCAAGGAAGTGTGAATGATGGGTTTCTAGTTAAAACTAAAAAAAACTGCAGCTGTGTCTGCAGCTGTGACAGCTCTTAAAGCAGTAGTCAAGGAAGGTTGTTTTAAATAAGTGTCCCCGACGGAATCAAAGAAAAGGATTGAATAAATACAATAGAACTGAGCCAGCTTGAACTGCATTAGCACAAATGGGCAAATCGAACATTCATTTGACATAAACTAGGGGATACCAGGATAGAAACATCTACTCAGATGGTAAACATCTAGTTCTTTCTAATCACTTTATCTATAGGCGTTACTAGCCTATAAGTGAAGTAACTGGATACCTATAAATACCCTCAGAGTAGACCTTTTGGTATTTGTTATACTAATATCTGAACTTTTGTGTATATTTGAAATACTTTCATTTAAAACCAGTGAGTGATTAGTATTAATAATATACAAACGATTTTATGTCCTAAATCATTCTCTATAGCTATGTTTACAATTCTAAAATATTGTTTTGACAATAAATATACCTTTTTTCATGAGATAGAATATTATTCGGCCTTTGAAAATTCAGTTTTTAAATGTTCATTAATATTCGGGAAAATATCCCCAGTAATATTGTTTGAAGAAAGATACAACATATGTCTTATTTTTAGATAGGAAAACACCAATAGATTTTTTACCAAAAAGTCTTAGAGTAGTGGGATTTTTAACCCTTTTTGTTCTCTTTTTTCTCTTAATTAAAAAAATTTTCATTCAATAAATATGTATATCATTATTATGAAAACAAGTGATAAGTTTCATTAAAAATTTTTTCATTTAATAAAATGGGACATACCTACATCTTTCTCATCAAGAAATTTGTAAGTGATGTGGAGATAAAATGGCTCAAACATGTTTGCCAAGTCCTAACACTCAACACTGGAGGGCAGTGAGTTCACTAACATAAATCCTACTGATCAAATTAAACTAGTACAAGATTTATGTAGAGCAATTTGTTAATATGCATGAAGAAACTTTCAACCATTCATTTCTTTATTTAAGTATTTATTGAGCAGCTACTGTGTACCAGAAACTAGAAATAAAAGGTAACTAACATAGAGATAGTTGCCAGCCAAAATGTGCTCACAGTCTAATGAGGTGGAAAGATAAATAAAGAAGTTTTACCAAAATAAACTACTACCTATCTAAGCAGACAGGTACCAAGAGAAAAGGAAGCGGGTAGGGGGAGATGGGAGTCAGGAAGGTGTTACAGAAGAGTTATTAAATCTAAGAAGACGGGAGACAGGCAGTACTATGAAGTGATTAAAAACACAGAGTTTGAAGTTCAACAGACAGGGATTTAAGTCTTAGCTTCACCACTTATTAGCCATTTGACCGTTGGCAAGTTACTTCATTTCTCTAAGCTTTAATCCTTTCTTCTGCAACACCTACCCCATAGAGTTATGTTAATACTATTAAAGTGAGATCCCATATGTATACTCCTTAGCATGGATGCTCACTGAACTCAAGTTAAAATGGGGGAAAAAAGATACAAGAAGAAATTAATCTACCCACAATAAGAGGACGGTTAATTACGATATATAGACAAGATTAAATATGCGCAGCCATTAAAAATCATCTTTACGGCTCACCAAAATAAAACTGTAGAGAGAGAGAAAATATATATGGCAAAAGAAAACCAATTGATGATTCTAGGTAAAAGGTGTACAGGTGTTATTGTACGATTCTTTCACTTTTCTGAAGGACTGATATTTCTCAAAATAAAAAGTTGTTTAAAATTTTAAATTATGTTTACAATGTTTTTATGCCTTTGGACAACATTTATCATATGCTAAAAAGGGGTAATGGAAAATTATCTTTATGTCACTTCAATTCTTTAAATAGGAGAGAAATGTATTAAAAGTCAATTTGCTCTCTGGGTGGTGGGAATACATGTAATTTTTAACCATTTTCATTGTACTCCTTTGAATATTTTCCAAATATTCAACAAGAATTTGTTACTTTTATGATAAATACTTTTTTTTATTAGTTTACAGCAGTTATACTGGCAGATGGTATTGTCTTACTGTTTTGGTCCCCTTTCAAGAAATATATTTATGTAAGTATATCCATAAGCACAAACTAGCATGTTTTTGTTCTCATTTTAATTGAAATGAAATAGAACTTAGTAAAAATTAAATAATATTCTGAATTCTGAAATCATGGTTTTAATAACTACTGTCATAATAAAACAACCAATATTTCTAGAAACTATCTTTACTTTTTAAAATTGGCATATACACAGCAGAAACAACTAGATAGCAACGGGGTCAAAGAAGACTGAGAGTGAACCTACAGGTACTGTTCAGCCACCGTACAGAGACAGGATCAGCCTCAGTCCCCTCCTTTTGTTCAGTACTTGGAAAAGTGTCCTGAATAATGAAGATGCTGGCAATAAATGAAACACCCAGCACACACAGCTGCATATCAGTAGCTGGTATTTTCTGATGCTTCGTCTCAGTGAACCCTCACAACCATTTACTGAGACAGGAATCATTATTACCATTTTCCACATGAGGCAACCAAAATCTTAGCTCAAATCACTTGCCCTCACAGCTACTAAGTGGCCAAAAAAGAAACCCAAGGCTGGTGGATCCCAAGGCCCATGCTTAAGCCAGGGCTCAACAAACTGCAAATGCCCAGAGAGCAGGTATTTTAGGTTTCACAGCCATATGGGCTCTGCCACAACTACTAACTCGGAGCCATAGTGCAAAAGCAGCCATAGATTGTAAACAAATGAGTGTGGCTGTGTTCCAACAAAACGTATTTACAAAAGCAGGTGCTGGGCTGGATTTGACCCTCAGGGCTTAGTTTGCCAACTTCTGCTTGAAGTTACTATTCTACATTGTCTCCATACAGTATCAAGTACCTCCACTCAGCAAATATTTAAGGAACATCCACCATGTGCCATGAACTGTTCTACACACTGAAGATACAGCTGTGAACAGAATAAAAAGGAATATGAAACACAGTTAATAGTTAAATAAAGAAACAGTTACCAATATACATACTATCATGTCAGGAAATGCTAAATACTATCAAGGTGACTGAATGTTAGGCATAAATTGAACATAAATAAATGATACCATTCTCAATCATTGCTCCACAACAAAACATGATCACTGGAGTTCAATTTGCTTATTAGTATGAAGTAGGCAGAACATATAAATATTTCAACACACACAAAAAAACTAGATTTCCACAAACTCACGCATATACCCCAGCAAATGTAAAATTTCGGTCTTACCTTCCTGTCCTTTGTGTTCTTGATCTTCCATTCCAGTTACCTTAATTGACACTCTGCAAATAACAGAGCCTGATGATATCTAAGGAAAATTTTCATCATGGCAGTGGATCTTAAATTAGTGCACATGAGCCCGATCAGTTACCTGGGCCTGAGCCAAAGCCACCCTAACTTATTTGCAAATCTGTTAAAACAGTAGCTACAACTTATGGCTAAGCTGCTTCCTCCAACAAAAGACAGATGGCTGAGGCAAATTTTAACTTTCTCTGTTGATGAGCCTCCCTGCTCCAGAGCAGAGGGGTGTCTGATGAGCACGCAAGTCCAGCCAAGGAGCTGGCAGTTACATAGACGTGAGGGCGAAACAGGCATGGAATTTCTAGTTGGGGCTACAATAAAAAGAAGATGAAGCAGATCACAAGCATAGCTAGCTTTTCCTAAGAACAAATGATTTCAGATTTTAATATTTCTGAAACACAGAAAAAAGTCCAAGTGTATAACCCAAGCCAAACGGCCAAAAAGCAGATGAAAGTGGCCAATGCTATACTAAAATGTACAGAGAAGTATTTAATATTCTATACTTCCTTAATCAAAAGAAAAGAAAGTGTAACAGTTGCTGTAGACTACTATGTGCCAGATAGTATATATGCATTTTCACCTATATTATTTAATATTAACTCCATTTTTCTACATGAGGAAACAACTAAGATGTTAAATCATTTGTCTAGGGTCCCATAGCCTGTTAAAGGGATGGCAGATGCATTCAATCTAGCAATCTCACTACTGGGCATTTATCCAAAAGAAAAGAAATCATTATATCAAAAAGATACCTGCACTTACATGTTTATTGCAGTACTATTCACAAGAGCAAAGATTTGGAATCAACCTAAGTATCCATCAAGGGATGAATGGGTAAAGAAAATGTGGTATGTGGTATTTGTGTGTGCACACACATGCACACACACCCTGGAATACTATTCAGCCATAAAAAAGAATGAAATGATGTGGTTTGGAGCAACATGGATGTAACTGGAGGCCAAGAGTGAAACAACTCAGAAACAGAAAGCCAAATGCCACATGTACTCACTTACAGGTGGAAGCAAAATAAGGTGGACACACGGACACAGAGTGTGAAATAACAGACATTGGAGACCCAGAAGGGTGGGAGGTTGGGTGTGGGATGAGGAATGAGAAAATACTTAATGGGTACAATGTACATTATTTGCATGATGGTTACACCAAAAACCCAGACCAGCACTATGTAATATATCCATGTAACACAACTGCACTCACACCCCTTAAGTTTATACAAATTAAAAAAATGGATGCCAGAATTTGAATTGAGAATACTGAGAGGGAGGATGAAACAAAAACAAAGATAAAAACATCTGCCTTAGATTTCTAGGATCTTTAGCATTAAAAGAGGCATGAAGAGATCATCTCCAAGTAGTGCTTTTATTTTAAGGAAATGAAAACAGAGGGGCTATTTGCCCAGTGCCAAACAAGAAGAATAATTTCAGAATTGGGTTGCTTGGATTTCCCTACTATGGAAGTCATCCTCATAGTCCTGATTCCTTTCTTCCTCTGACAAGTGATAATTTTTAATTAGGGAGATTCTCAACAATAAGTTACTTTCCCCGGTCTGTATCATGATAGAAGGCTACACAGAGTGACATTGGCGACAGGAACTTCAGGTGTCATGGGAAAACTAGGAAGGTGGGCATTTGAGATGGTGCAGACCTTCTACCCTTAATTCGAACCACGTTGGAAACCATTCTTCTGGATAAGCTACACACATCCAGAAAATAATCTAACTGCTACAATACTTCAACTGGGGGCACAAAGGATATTCTAAGTATAAACCGGCAGTTCTATATTCTGGTTTCATTCCTTTTTTCCCCAAACTGCAGCATGACAAAAATCAATAAAGGAAAGTTATCCCTCCCTCTCTTTTTCATTTTCTTTCCGGCCTACAGCTGTACAGTTCATTTAATTCCAAATATATTCTTCTGTTTTTCTCCCACGGAAAGGAATTCATGAGGTCTCACAGCACCAGGAATTCAGTTTTGCTCACTGTCCTTTCAGGTGGCAGATATGGAATCAAAAGCATTGTTTCTGAATTTGAGTATCATTGTTAAGGGTGTAGAACCTGAGGGGTCTGAGATGATCTTTAGTTACAGAGGAGCTGACCAGTGTGAAAGGGCTCCAGCACAAGGAGGCATTTATATGACACAAGACCATGTACCCTGAGCAGGTACCTTTGTAAAAGGCAGGAAATCTCCAGGCTATATAAATAATGATTCTTTTACCATGCAGTAAGATTTTAAATGACTCTCTTACTTGTTTTGAATTAAAGATAGGATGAGTCCTTCACACCACAAGAGGCCCTGCCCATAAGAGTGGATTGCGAATAGTATTAGATTAGCAGGGAATACAAGGGGTAGAGGGGTGGTGTATTAGTCACCTCAGATTACTGACAAAGTGTCAAGGTTTGGGTGGCTTAAACAACAGAAATTTATTCTCTCAGTGTCTGGAGGCTGGAAGTTCAAGATCAAGGTGTGCACAGGTTTGGGGTATAGATGGCTGCCTTCTGGCTGTATCCTTACACGGCCTCTTCTTTGAGCACATGCATTCCTGGTATCTCCTCTTCTTCTTACAAGGACATCAGTCATACTAGATTAGGGCCCCACCCTATGACCTCATTTAATCTAAATGACATTTTAAAGGCCCTCTCTCCAAATGCAGTCACTTTGAGGATTATGGCTTCAATATATGAATTTTGGGGGACACAATTCAGTTCAGAGGGGGGATGGAGACATGGTTTATATTAGGTAGCAGACACATCACCTCCAAAGCCACATCTGTTGAGCCCCAAGGAATCCTGAAGTAACCCCTGGATTAGAAGAAGCTGAATTTCTACTTTATGTGGAAATTCATTTAATACTCCTACAAGGCATTTCTTCTTTTTCTTCTTTTAAATAAGAATAGTTGGGATTTCACATGCCTCAGGGGGAGCCAAACACCAGCAGAATGAGACATGCAGTCATCCTCACACTAGTAAGAATTAGCTTACATTGCATAAATTCTTTCAGAATACATGTGGAGCACAAGTTTTACATCAGAGAAAATTCTGTGCATCGTTTTCCCTGTGATGTCAACATCACTGGGTAAATGGGACATCATCTACATGTTTTCACTGATGTTCCTTTGTCTTTATTGTTTTCTTTTAAACTTTATTGTTGCTGCTTCTATTTTGCTTTTCTTACACTTAAGTTTGAATTATGTACATATTGGGTATAATATATTTTGTGAGGGAATCTGGAGTTTATACTATGTGACAGTTAAGAATGAGTTTTGGTAGCAAAGGTGAACAATCCAATTAAAGAGTAAGTAAAGAAGGGAATTTCTTTAGGTTAGAGTATAATTGTGTTAATTAATTACTGACATAATTTTAGGGGGTTTAATATTATTATATTTTGATATAAATGATGTTTAATGTAGGGGCTCAGGGATGCATATATATTTTTTCTTTTGAAATTAATGATAGCTTTTTGATAGTTTTATGGAAATTTGAGTGTGCTTTACGAAATAAATTATCCTTACACGGCAGAGAAGAGAGTAGAAGTCAACGACAAAGCATAATTTTTTATTAGCTGGTATTTGGAGCACAAGTTCCGATTTTGTTTAAATTGGTGAGCTTGGGCTAGATCACGTAGGAACCACAAGATTTCCTTCCGTTTCTCCAGAGACCCAGGAAAAAACCCATCGGTTGGGCTTTCTAGTTTCTTTTCTTTAGGCTGATATCCATTTCTCAGCCCTTCAGAGTTATCATTTAGATGACACAAAAGAGCAAGGAAAGATCAACCCAACCCAAAAAGACACCAAGGAAAAGCTCATTTCTCCCTGCAGCCAGGAGCATCTTAAACCATCGGCTGCAGGATTTCTCCCTCCCGTGAGGTCGCAGACTGATCCCAAGGATAAGGGCAGGAAGCGTCCCTGAGGGAGGGAACAACCCCACTATCACCATCTTATCTAAACTGCAGAAAGGGACAGAGACTTCAATAAAATAAGCCTCAAAATAAGGGGCCATTGTGTCACATTCCTGTTCAGACATCTTTCAAAAGGAATTCTCTTGTGTAGACATGTGTTGGAACATGGGCATTCTGTGACACTCTGTACATCCTGTGATGCTCTGTACATTCTGTGACACACATACTATATAAACAGAACTCACACTTGCATTTAAAGATTTTAAACTTCCAAAGAAGCATAGTAGTCAAGTATTTTTTAATAAAACTAATTAAAAAATAATATCTCAGGTCACATCCATAGTAGTGGCCAGTATAGACAGATAACACTGAGAAAAAGTCCCCTACACACCTTCCCACTGATACTTGGACACCCTTAAAGACAACATCAAAGAAAGGGAGAAAGGTGGGGAAGGTTAGGGTGCCAATTTCACCATCCAAAGACACAAGTGTTCAAATAGATATTAAGTTATAAAAATGCAAATTTTCTATTATTTTTGCAAATTTGTGTTCGGGAAATGATGGCCCTACCTGCTCAAAAGCTTGCTACATGGATGAATATAAAATTTAATGCAAATAATGAGCTGGCTGGTGTGTTTAGGATCAGTGACAAGTTCATAGAACATAAAAATACTGATTAAAGTGTATCTTAAAATCTACATCCATATATGCAAATATGTTTACATTTATGTGAATACATATGCACATGTATAATAGGTAATTCAAAAGCCATTTTGGAAAAAATGTGTTGGCTCGTTTAAAAATGAAATAATAAAATACTTTATTACATGTTGTCTTGTTTATATGCTCCAGAGCAATACTGTTCAATAGAACTTCCTGTGATGACGGAAAAGCTCTCTACCTCTATCCAGCAGGGACACCAACCGTGACCTGTGGGTACTGAGCATTTGAAATGGTAGCTAGTGTGACTAAGAAACCCTATTTTTAGCTTTATTTAATTTAAATTAATTTAGATTTAAACAGCCCCATGTGGCCAGTGCCCACCAAACTGGAAGTTCAGCTCTGAAGAATAATCTGTGCTTCACCACTGCTACCCATCTTTTCTTTATGATCTTGCTCCAAGGCCATCTTAGGGCCCCACAGGCAGTGGCATTTGCTCCCTGGATTGTGCTTCCACGGAACTTTGTACATTTCTTTATTTTAGAACTTATCCACTAAACAGAAACTGCACAAGTGTCAACTGTCCCCTGGCAAACTGTAATCTATATAAAGATAGGACAGTGTTTTATTCATCTTTGTCATCTCCAGCCAAGTGCCCGATCCATGGTAGGTTGTCAGCCCAATTTTATGAAATGAATGAACAGAAAGAAGCTATAAGCAGCTGATAAAACACGGAAGTTCTAAATAAAAATTTAACCATAATGAAAAACCATCCATTTGCCTGCCATTTATTTTCTCATTCACACTCATGAAAGCCATTTCGGCCTTATCAAAACCCTAGCTAAGTTGAAGAGACAGCATTTCCGCTAAAGTAACCTTGCACATCTGATCAAATCAGCCACGTGGCGGGCGCCCTTACGATTTACAGCTGCAACTCATCTGCTCACTCACCCTCAAACACAGATGGCAGGTTATGAAGCGTCACAATGAACAGCTTCGTTGCGCTGCAAACTTAAAAACAACACAAAATACAGTACACTTACCATCACCAACATCAAAGTCCTTGAAAGCCAATTCTGACCCTGAGTCATCAAGAAGGATTTCGCCATTCAGGGTGAACATCATGGTGTGTTCATTCATGTCCACCATACACCCGACAACATCGCCTGCTTGCCAAGAGCGCCCATAATGCTCATTGCCCTGGTGCCACCGCTGGGCCTGTGGAGAACAGAAGAGTCTCCCGTCACAGGGTAAGCCAGCTGGCACGTCAGTCTACTGCGATGTCCTATCTAAGCACTATGGAGATGTCTGTGAACTCTAAATCTCTACCTAATATCAACATGGTATACTACTGAATCTTGAGAAAAACCCAAATGCTATTTCATGATTTTGAGAGTCCATTATTTTAAAAGTCTAACCCCACCTACTCTCTACTAAAAGAAAAACCATATGCCTTTAGAACTTATATTTTCCACTGCAATAAATATTTCCAAGGATATGGATTGTTTTTCTGCACTCCTACAAATACAAAAAATTATGAGCTAGAGAATCAAGCTGGGAATTTACCATTGGAAATAACATTCTAATTTTCATCTTTTTGAAAATAAAATTCTTTTCCTCAGAACCAGCGTCACTGATACTTGAACAAAATGGAAATATAGAAGCATTTCAGTTACATACTAAAACTAAAAAAGCCTCAAACCTAACCCAAAAATATTTTTAAGATAGCTGCTGAAATAACAAGCCAAAAATTGAAAATAGATGCCAATCTTTTTTTATATATGTAAGTGAAATCCCATATGACAAATACATTTGAAACATAGTATTAATAAAATGTGATTTTTGGATCTACAGGTATATTCTGCTAATTTACAGGTACAAATTAGTTATATTGTCAGATAAACCTTTGAGCTTGTCACTTAAGCATCATCGTCACTTTGAGTTGTTATGTAACAGGATATAGTCACCAATGCAAAACAATGATATAATTCTTCTCAATATAACACATCATACTTTAAAAAAAATTTAACTAAGTATCAAAAGGCAAAAATTCACAACCCACTTAATCTGGCTGTGGTGTTCTCCTTCCTGCCCTACACACTACGTGCCTAGTCCCAGATTGAGTATCCTTTCTTGCTTGTGGTCTGCCTGGGGGTAAAGGGTATTTTAACTTCTTGGGGGTAGTTCCTACTCTGGTTTGTTACACCTAATCTTCAGGGAAAATAAAACTAAAGCTGCCTTTTAACTATTATTTTATTTTTTGAAGTTTAAATAAGGTTTGCTAATGTTGATCCAAAAAAGATGTCAAAATTTACTATCTGATATAAAAAACAGGATTCAGGAAATGTGACATTTCAGAACAAAGTGGGTCAATTGTCCTAATTTCTAACCTAGAAATGCTTTCCCACCCAGGACATAACAAACCGGCAATACCCAAATGTCAAATCTCTTCATGATTGCTTATTTACTCTAATTTTCTTTTCTTAATTAAAAATAGCTTTTTTTCTCTCATAGGAAAAAGAATATAAATTCACTGAAGAAAATCAGAAAAAAATAATATAAAACAATAAAATATCTAAAATGTTACCAACCAAAAGCAACTATTATCTTATTGTGGCTATAAGGATATGCTTTTTTTCATAAAATATTTTATACATATAAAATAATCCTTAAACATTTACATAATAAAAAAATAAGCACCTGATCAGCTTCCACCCAGTTTAAAAAATAGAATTTACTATTAATGTTGAAAATGAAAGCTGTTTGTGATTATAAACATCACCTTAAGCACTCTGTGGCTATTAAATGTTTATACATATCATTAATTGTTGCTTAGGACAAAATCTTTATATAGAATTGTTATCTTAACATACACGCATTTTCCTTTGTATATGTATCTTTAGCAATTCTGATAGACCAGGATAACTCATTTTTTTGATAACTGTGGAGAAGCAGTATCTTGGTGAATTCCACTGTATTCATGCAGTAGGGACAAGGGTTTTGAGACTACAAGGACAAGTTTTCCTATGAACTATTTTTCCAAATTTGTGCTGTGGAAAATACCAGTATTACTAAACTGCCAAAAAGAACAGCAGATGACCCTACAGCACATACAGTAGCTGCCTGGTACACTGCAAAGTCCGCTCACCTTGAAGCCGTCAAAAGCAAAGGCACGTTCATCAGAGCCAAGCTCCTGATCCGGTTGACAACCTGGCCTGCTCCAACCAACCCTCATGTCCCCAGCAGTGACAGCCTCAAATTCAAAATACCACCGTCCTGACTTCACCGCGTAGGTCTTCTCAGCACGGAAGATTCGGAATCTTTCTCCTGTGCCGCTGCACACTTCGGCTCTGCCAGCTGTGAAATTGAAAGAGATTCTGGTGGTCACTGGGTGGGAAATTGAAAGAGAAGTGAGGATCTCATGAGGCTTTTGCAATTCAACCTGCAGTGACGATGGTAACAATACCTTCTTGTCTTGTTTCACGTTTATTTTACCGAGTGTTTTCTTATCTCTGATCAGCCAGCCTGGGGAAGTGGAAAGCACTAGGGCTTGCCCTGGACAGGCTGGGGACTGAACCTCAGTAACACTGTCAGGGATGGTGGCATTTCCTCCATCAGCCCCTTTTCAGGAGGAAACTACTTTTCTGTAGACGAAAACCCACAGGCAGCTTAGTGGTTTGGTTGCAGAAGATGAGATGGGAAGAAGACAATAATGAAAGAAATCTCAACTTCTAAACTGTTCTGCATAAAACCTAAGTAGACATTTACGGATGAGAGACAAGAGGGAAGAAGCAGCCAGGAAGTGAGTGTGTGTGTGTGTGTGTCTGTGTGTGTGTGTGTGAGAGAGAGAGAGAGAGAGAGAGCGCGAGAGAGAGAATGAATGAATGAGGACACAAGAGAAAGCCATAAACAGCAGAGAATAGTAACCAACAACAAATTTCCCTATGGGATGGCCAAGGGACTCACTGATATGACGTAACACTTTTCCAACTGGGGGAAAAAATAAAAGGGTCAGAGTCTAACATCAGGACCAGTGTGGTGCAAAGGAGAAAAAAATATATACCTACAGGAAATGAGACGTAGCAAGATTGAGAGAGCCAGGAAAGCAAAACCTCAGACTGAGAAACCCGAAGCCAAAATTACCATTAGAAGGTAAATCCTCGGGAAATCACAGGATGGGGACAAGGGTCCCCTAAATTGATATCTCAAAGGAAACGGTCAGCTCAGCTAAGATCCACGTTGGAAACAGAAGAGGAAACATAAGTGACTTGACCAACGTCACACAACTAATAAGTGGTGGGATTCGGGGGCCACCTCTCACTCCAGCCCCTGTTCCTTCCACACTGCCTCCAGTAGCTGGCACGGAGTAGCAGACACGTGTTAAATATTCATTCTTGTTTGTTCCCCTTTTAGATTTGGGGAAGACCCCATATATAATACAAGTTTAATAACTGTTTAACCATTGACTTGGTACGATCAAATTAGAACTATAAAAATAATCTAGATAAGCTTTAAAGGTCTCCAATAAACACACAGCTAGGTCATATGTAACAATTTGAGAGTAGGTTAAAGTAAAGCAATGAAAAGAACACAGCTATAGCATTAAGTGGCTTCCAATTATGGGCTTAATTAATGAAATGATCAATATCTTCTTTTTGATAGTGACGGTAGTGATTACAGAACATACAGCTGAATTATATCTGCTAGTTAACCTTTCACAAGCTAGCTTAAGTCTCTGAATAAGACAGATAACTCTATGGTGAAGAGGAAAATATTCTATTACTTAGTAACTGAGTATGTTTTGAAAGACAGGATAGTAAACTACTTTTAGAGGGAAAAATACTACAAGATTTGATGATATTTAAAGGTAGTTGCTGGAATAAGAAACTAGTTCTCAATGCTGCCATATTTTTTTTATTTCAGTATATTATGGGGGTACAAATGTTTAGGTTACGTATATTGCCCTTGCCCCCCTCCCCCGAGTCAGAGCTTCAAGTGTGTCCATCCCTCAGACAGTACACACTGCACTCATTATGTGTGTATATACCCATCCCCTCCTTCCCCTCCCATGTGCCCAACGCCCGATGAATGTTATTCCTATATGTGCACTTAAGTGTTGATCAGTGAAACCAATTTGCTGGTGAGTACATGTGGTGCTTATTTTTCCATTCTTGGGACACTTCACTTAGTAGAATGGGTTCCAGCTCTAACCAGGAAAATACAAAAGGTGCCATATCACCATTGTTTCTTATAGCTGAATAGTACTCCATGGTATACCTATACCACATTTTATTAATCCACTCATGTATTGATGGGCACTTGGGTTGTTTCCACATCTTCACAGTTGTGAATTGTGCTTCAATGCTGTCATATTTTAAAAAATAGCAAAAGTAAAATTTTCATTCAGAGTTAGTATTTCCTCAAGAAACAGATTATCGATCCATGGCTTCCTTAAATCCTGGTTGTAACTTCCCTAAGTAAATCTAAGAGACATTGAAGGTGAGCTACAAACTACATAAACATTTGGAGGTAATTTTCAGGAAGAGAGAAGTTTTCATGCAGTTATCTTTATTTTTAATTATACAGACATTTGCAAATAAAAGCATGCTTTTAATGTATGCATTATATTCTAGTGTGAACTAATAAATTCAATGGCCAATTTTCTAAATACAGAAGACTCTGTTTTTAGAAAATTATACTACTGAATAATTCCAGGTTCTCTTTGTTATGTTTCCAGGATATTAGGATTTCACAAATATGCACAGTATGCTCAAGGAATGCAAATTAATTTTAACATTAGCTTAAATCAAATATTTTGGGAGACAAATTTGATACAAAAATATAACAGATTATTTCCTCAAAAGCCCCCTCTAAATTTCTCTTGGTATTAAGACATACCACTAATCCCCTCCACGAGTACAGGGAATGAAAATAGGGTGTACTATACACAGCAGGTGCAGTTGTAACAACGCACAATTTTTTAGTCCTGGCATTCTGTTTCCTGACGCTAATGCTGCACTGTTCATACACTCACGGATGATACTGAACCTGAACTTGAAATGAACTTGCTGTTCATAGACACTATCGTGCAAGGGACTTCATGGTAATGTACTTTTTTTTTCTTTTTTAACCTCTGTGGATCTTCGTTCAACTGTCTGTGTAACTCATAGCTACAGTTCTTAAATTAGTGTAGGGTAGCTTGCAACTCTGGTTTAAAGAAGCAACAGTTCGGCGTTCTGTTTCTTATGTAAATACTAATACAAAATGAAAATCGGGATTCACAGGAGTTTAAAAAACAGATCTGGGCAATCTTTAACAAATTTATTTTGCATACCCAGTAGTATCAAGCACCTGAGCACAAAGTTGGTGCTCCATAAATACTCACCAAACTGTATCTAGAAACAGATCCCCTGAGCTCTGGACATGGGGAGTCCAGGCATATAGCTAACGGGCAGCACCCCTGTCAGAAGCACAGAACTCTCCCTCAAACACACAATCCTTAAGCTTTGCTTGATTTTAAATATGCTATATTTATATGTGTTTGGTAGGCAATTCTAACTTATGTAAGCGTGTTGTATAAATGATTTTTATATTGTTATAACAAACATTGACATTAAAAAATGAACAGTTAGCAGATATATTCCTAACGCATACTATCTAGTCTGTTGGTACTCAAAGAAGAAACAATTCAGGAATTAAACCTTTAACAAACCACCTCAAGATTAAGGACAGGGTTTGATAAAAAGACTGTGTTCTTAGTACCCCACAGACGTGGCACAAAGAGTGCACAACACCAATGACTGATAAAACGAAGCTCTGCTCTCCAAACTCTACATTTAAAAGAGATACACCACTAGAGGGCAGTCAAGACCTAATTATGCATTAAAATCAGAAGTTACAAAAAGCTATAAAGGAAGGCAGGCTAAGTCTCTAAAATTTTACACATATCTAAAATCCTTTGGGTCTAAATGATATAATACTTTAAAGAATTGTTAGTATTAACCAGCTGTCCTTTCAACTTCCTGGTATTATTTTGGATAAAGCAATTCAAACTTTGATAAAACTTTGTAATTTATGTAATAAATTCCATTATCAAATGTTTTAAAATAGAATTGAGAACAATACTCCAAAAATAGTAACAGTTCAAATATTGAGTTCACATTTAATCTGGAATATGTAATCATTCTACTAACAAATAGGAAATAAATTAAAACTGACTAATTACATAGCGTTGGATTCAATTTTATCAAACTTTTAAAAATGTCAGCAAAAACAAGACAGGCAACTGTAAGTTAATGTTTTTAATCTTATCTTAGTGATCCCAAGGATGATTTTGCCTTATATTAATACAATAAAATCTTTCACATCTATCTTTTAATTTTCATTCCCACTCTTCTTGTTCAAAAAACCACAATTTTCCCAAAGCCTCCCAACTGGTCTCCCCATCTCCAAGCACTCCCCCCTCCAATATGTCCCTTCCCACTGTTGCCATAGTTACACTGCTATTGTAAACTGTGATCACACATCAAGCTCTTGCTTTAAAACTTCCTGGGGCTCGTACTCCTTGTACAAATTTATCCTCATTTCTTAGCTGGGTTTTCAGGATACTCCATATTTTTTCCTAATCTTTCTATCTTCATCCACTACTGTTCTATCCCCACCTATATCCTATATTTTATAGCCTGACTAGACTATTCACCATTCCTCAATCCTTTCTGTACTTAATCACATCAGCTATACTTTCCCTCCAGCAAGAACGTCCTTGCTGACACTAATCCCTACTTGTTGAAATTTTTACCCCTTGACCATCTAACTCAGAAAACAATTTCTTCCTGTACTAATTGGCTCAGACTGGAAAATTAATCTTTCTTATATATTTTCCATGTAGATAAATTGTATCCCTACTCTGAAGTAGGTATGCTGTTGGATTTTAGGACATAACGATGAACAATAAACATGATCTTGGCTTCTATGGTGGAATATACAGCTAACTCTATTCTCACTGTTCATTGCTCATGTAACTTTGGTAACATTGAACCTTGTCAAACAACTCTATCTCATAATTCTGAAAATTCAGAGACTATGCCATTCTGTGATCATCATTTTTTTCTCCTTGTTTTCTCATTTCTTATACAAATACATTCACTCTTCAAACATTAAATTCCTTCTTTCTTCCCTTCCTTACTTACACAGCTTTCCATACATTCTTGCCCCATTACCCTTTTTCTCTACTTGCTCTGTTAACCCCAATTCTTGTCCAATTTCACTAGCTTCATTCTCAACATCTATACCTGCCCTGCTGAGCTTGCTGGAGAACACACACACTGCAGATTGGCACCACCAACTCATAATCTCCAACCTCAATTGGATCATCAATGTTTCTCTGCAATCTTTTTATCTGTTTGCAGTCTGTTCTCTGTTCCATCCCATAAAACAGCTATTTCTAATCTTTATTGCTGAGTGACATCAGTAGGAATAGCAGAGAAAAGACCTTTAAAAATCCTCTTCTCCATAAAATCAATGAGAACACTGGTAACAAAATGTCCACATCAAATTTTTCATAACTCTGGAAATTAACTAAAGGCTGGCAACAATCCAAGGAGTGTTTATTTGATAAAAAAATGTCCAAATGTTGGTAAGAACAGCAAGCCCAGTGGTGTTTTAATTTGCTCCTGTCCCATCCTCCCCCTAATTCCATAGAATATTGAAAACCAACAGCCCCTCAATCACAGTGAAAATCAGCCACCTAGAAGCCCCTGAACAGGATTGGAGCTCCTCCAAAGCCCAGTTCCCAGATAACTGTCATTATTTTACCTTTCTGGTACTTCCTCAGCAAATCCCATTTGCAAGGTCTTATCTTTATTCTGCTTGACTTAGAGCTTAGCTTGCCCAGTGCAAATAGTCTTTTTCCCAGAGGCATTTGTTGAAAATCAATCATCAGAGGCAATTTTTTAACATTGCAGCTTCTTGAAGTAGCAATAAAGTTGAGGCAAACAACAGCTGGCCAAAAAATTTAAAAGGAAAACCTGGGGAATGGATGTCCATAGTGGGCTGTGAAAATCTCCCACATATCTGGGACTCCAGATAGCCACGTTCATGCCCAGGGCTGTGCATGTATTCAGAGAAGACCTGAGAAGGCCCTCAGCTCTCACCACTAGAAGACCTTGAGGCTCTACATAAGCAGTAAGAGAAGGCTGAAGTGAAGTTGTAAATTGCCTGGTTGTATGTTGAAGGCACGTCCCAATGTGCACATATTTGCACTCCCTCAATAAAAACTGGGAGATGCATTAACTCCAGGCATTTAAAGAAGTCTCTGTCCCATCTCTAGCTGATCACTAAGCTCATGAAACAGAGACTTCGGTGACCACACATGACAAACAACACAGACTCTACAAAACTAGCTTAGAAAAATTACTACTCAAACATAAAATAATTACAATAAGCCCAACAACAAACCCTGGCGTGAGGGAGAATATAGAGTTGCCATATTATATTATTTAAAATGGCTAGTTTTCAACAGAAATTGTGAGACATGCAAAGAGATAAGAAGCTATGGCCCATACACAGGGGAAAAAAGGAGTCAATAGAAATTGACTCTGGGCTCCCCTGAGGGAGCCCAAATGTTGGACTTATTAGACAAAGACTTTACTCATTTTAAATATTTTCAAAGAACTAAAGGAAACCATGTATAAAGAACTAAAGAAAAATATGAGAATGATGCTTTATCACAGAGAACATCAATAAAGAGAAAAAATATTTTAAAAAAATAGAAATTCTGTAGTTAAAAATTTACTAAAAGGGCTCAACAGGAGGTTAGAGTTGACAGAAAAAAGAATCAATGAACTTGAAGATAAGTCCACTGAGATTACCAAGTGAGGAAAACAGAAAGAAAAAGTAATGAAGAAAAACAGCAGAGCTTCAGAGGCTGGTGAGATACGATCAACCATACCAACATACACATAATGAGAGTCACAGAAGGTGAGGAGAGAGAAGGGAAGAAAAAATGTTTGAAGAAATCATGGCCAAAACCTTTCCAAATTTCATGAAAAAACAATCATTTGCATACTCAACTACTAAAATGAACTTCAAGATGGATAAATTCAAAGAAATTAAAACTAGACACAGCATAATCAAATTGTTCAAAGCCAAAGACAAAGAGAGAATCCTGACATCAGCAAGAGAAGCAACTCATCACATGGAAGGATCCTCACAAAGATTAACAGCCAATGTGGAATCAGGAAACATGGAGGCCAGAGGGCAGTGGGATGGTATATTTAGACTACTAAAGGAAAATAAATTGCCAACTGAGAATTCTATACCCAATAAATCTTTACTGCCCTCTTCAAGGCTTCTAAATCCAGTCCAAGCCTCCCTGACTCTTCCCCTTTAACAAATAAACTCATTTTTTATTTCAACCAGAAAATAGTAATTACACAGTAAGACTGCCCTCAGCTTCCTCCTGATTTTCTATGTCACAGGTTTCTGAAATCTCTTCAATTCTTACCTCTTTCCCACTAACATTAGGGGAGCAAGTATGTTCTTCCTTCCACATGAGGCCAATCCCTTCACTCATGCTCTGAATTTCATTTCCTTCCACCTCCTTGGAGACCACACTCCATCAAGTTCTTCCTCTCTATTTTCAACCTCTTCCTTTCTACTAGTTTTTTCCCTCAGCATAAAAATAAGCCAAAATTTCTCCCACCACACAAAAAAAAAAAGAAAGAAAGAAATCTTTTACCCTCTGTTGTCTCTGCAATAGTCTCCGATTTATACAATTGAATTCTGGAATCTCTGTCTACTTGACTCACATATGTCTCAAACTCAACACGTTTAAAATCAAACTAAGAATCTCCCCAATACTTCATGTCTACCTCTCCAATTCCTGCGTTCCCTATGAATATGGATGCACCTGACATCTATCAACCCAGAAGCAAGCTAAGATACCTATTTGTACTTCTGCTGATCTACTTCTAAATGTGAAATAATTCTGTTCTATGGTCTCTGCTGACAGTATTGCTAAAGATCAGGCCTCCAACACTCCTTATCTACACTTTTTTTAGCCACCAAACTGCTGTCCTAACCTCCAGTTTTCTACACATTTAGCCTGTTCTCCAAAAAGCCACCAGAGTACATTTTTTTAAATAAAAAAAAAAACTTTCTCAATCCCTGCCTCCTCTACTTGATCTCCCACCACTTCTCAAACTCCACTCAATATCTGGCCATGAAAAGCTGTCTGAAATTCCCATTTGCAATCCTCCCTTCTCTCTGAGCCTTTGCATACACTATTCTCTCTGCCTCAAATGCATGATGACTCTTACTCATCCTTCTAAATTTCACACTAGCTTTATCTACTTTGGAGGTTTTAAAATAGGTCCACAAATACTTTGTCACATCTCCATTCAAAATGTGTGGGCCTCATTTAATGGCTCCCTTCTAACAAATAGAATATGATGGAAGTAACTGTAACAAGCATTGCAGCTTCCTCCTTGCACTCTACGTTACATTACTCACTCTGGGGGAAGTCAGCTGCCATGCGAAGGCATTCAAGCATCTCTATGAAGAGGTCTGTGTGGCAAGGCTCTGCCCATCTGGCTGTGTCTCCTGCCAGCAGCCGGAGAGGAACTGAGTTCTTCAGCCAACAGTTATGCAAGCAAGCTGTCCCAGGAACAAATACCCCAGCTCCAGTGAAGTCCTCAGATCACAGCAGCCCTGGCCAACTTGACAGCAACCTCAAGAGAGACTCTGATCCAGACCCACCCGACTTAGCCACTCTCAAATTCCTAATCCACAGACACTGTGAGATAACAAATGTTTGTTGTTTTAAGCCATTAAGTTCTGGGGGATAATTTGTTGCACAGTAATTGAGAACTAATATACCTCCTCTTTGAAGATTTCCCTCACATTGCCAAGCTGAATTAAACCCTCTGTGCTGTGACATTTAGGTTTAATGCTTGCATCACATGGTAGTGTGGCCAGTTTAACCTATCTTCCCTGTCTACACTGAGAGCTACCTGTGGGCAAAAACTGTCTTGTTCATCCTTGAATCTCTACAACTAGGCACAGTAGATGTTCAATATCTATGTATTAAGACAAAATAGAAATGAGGAGAATCTCAAATATGTATGTGAAATGAAAGCCAATATAGATTTTGTAAACATACATACCTTTTCTTCTTCTTAAAATTCACAAAATTCAGAAAAAAGTAGGTATCCATAAGAAAGTAATATATTGTCTAGAAGGGTGTTAGGAAGATGAAATTACATTAATTTAATGGTTGTAAATAGTATAAAATACTATATGTCATCAGAATAACATCTCAGTTATCCAGAATCATCTTGGAATAAAGTTCTCTCTAAAGTGAATATATCAAATGTAACCAAATACACCTTATGCCCTTAAGTGATAATATCTTTAAAATATAACTATCATTGATCATTTTTGTTTAGAATATATTGCAAGTTTCTATCCATAGGGTAAAATGCACTCCTTCTCTTGGATATTGACCATAGTTAACTCTTTCCTTGAAGACTCTAGGTTATCATTAAAGCTGTCATTAATCATTAAAGCTGTAGTGTTCTTGACCCCTATTTTCTCTTACCATGCTGTCATCTATAACTTTAGAATTGAGTAAGACTGACCTTGGCAACACTCTCCCTTTGGAATTTTCAATGAGTATCAGGAAAGCAATGTTGTGAGAATTCTTTGTAAATATAGAGTAAATAACTTCCAAAATGTTTGAAATGAAGCAGAATAGGGGAAGGAAGGGAAAAATAGATAATTATATAAGATTCTAGATGCCCAAAATATTAAATATAAATATTCATGTGGAAAGGAATGAAAACATAGGAAAATCAAATGGTTACTGTGTCAGACTATAAAACCATGGGAGGTTTTTTTCCCCAAAACTTTATTATTAGCATTATAATATCTTTCCAACAGAAAAAAAAATTGTCATCTTTGCTACCTAACACCCTCTAGGGATACACAAATGTCACAGAAATATAAAGTTATAGGGAAGTTCAATAACCCTGTGACTATTACACTTGTCATTTACCTAACATAGTAACTGAATCAAATCTTAAAAAGTATGCAAAAATGCTATGGGAAGTGCTATATTATCATAAGGTATTATTAATACATACATATGTGCCTGATATATACAGTTATTCATTAAAAAGCACATTTAAATAGCTCATTTCCAAGCGGGCTTTGTGGGGCTGTGAAACAAGGATCTCTTAACCTTACGACCAAAGATTGACATTCTCCATAGGACACCATAGTCACTCAAAAGTCTTATGATTTCCTAAGGAATTGTAAAGCACAGTCATGTATAATCCTGACAGCTCACTTATAACAATCCATGATTAGTGACATGGGTAAGTAAATGAATGCCTGAAAGTTTAACCAAAACTAAAATACATTACAGATCAATTAACTCTTTTCAGACAGCCAAATGAGGGGGAAAAAAAAAAAGATCAATTGACTCTTTAAAAAATTTATAAAATCAATTAGCCCCTGAGAAGACTGATAAGACAAAAAGAGAGAAAACATAACCTATTAATATCAAGAATGCAAAAAGGGATGTCACTACAGATACTACAGACATTAAAAGGCTATCAAGGGGTCATTAGAACAACTTCATGGCAATAAACATGGCAACTTGAGTAAAATGAATTAATTTATTGAAAAAAAAAATTTACCCAAACTGACACAAGACTAAATAGAAAATTTAAATAGCTCCCAAACTATTAAAGAAGTTGAATTCATAATCAAATACCTTTCCTATAGGATGAAACTCCTAGTCCAGATGGCTTCAACGATAAACTCTATCAAACATTTACAAAATAAATAATTCAAAATTAACACAAATTCTTTCAGACAATGGAGGGAAGGGAACACTTTTTACTTGTATTATGAAGCCAGCTTTACCCTGATATCAAATCTGACAAAGACATAGCAAGAAAAAAATACTATATAACAGTATTCCTTATAAACATAGATGCAAAAGACGTAAGCAAAATATCGGAAATAGAATGCAGCTATACGTAAAAAAGGGCATTCATCATGTCTAAGTTATCCTAGAAATGTAAACTTGGTTTAACATTTGAAAATCAGTATTACTGATTTTCAACAGAATAAAGGAGGAAAATACATAGCCTTTTCAATAAATGGCAAAAAAAAAGTACTTGACAAAATTGAACATCCCATTCATGATAAAAAAAACTCCCAACAAACTAGAAATAGAAGGAATTTCTTCAATATGATAACAGACATCTATAAAAAGCATAATTAATTACGATCATAATTAATGGTGAAACACTAAAACTTTACCCATGTAAGATAGGATAACCTCTCTCACCACTTCTACTTGACATTGTTCTAAATTCTTTACCAGTTCAATAAATCCAGAAACAAAAAAGCCATGATACTTGTAAAAGAAAAAGTAAAAACGTTATTTTTTTGTAGTCCTCATGATTACATATAAAGAAAATCCTATGGAATTTATCAAAAAAAAAAACAGAACTGTTATTAAATTTCATCATATCACAGGATATATAATAAGATTAATATACAAATATCAATTGTGTATCTCTATTCACAAGAAACAATTAGAAAATGAAACTAAAACTAATTTTATCTGCAATAGTATCAAAAATATAGATAAATCTAACAAATATGTAAGGCCTCTACCCTGAAAATTGCAAAACAGTGCTAAGAGAAACTAAAGAGGATCAAAATAAACAGAGAGATGTGCCATGCTCACGAACTGGTAGACTAAGTATTGTTAAAACATCAATTCTCCCCAAACTGACCTATAAATTCAACTACAATCCCATCAAAATCAAATTGACAAACTGATCTAAAATGTATATAGAAATGCAAAGGAAATAGAAGAGAGGGGAAAAAAGAGTAAGAAAACCCAAATAAAGAAGAAAGAAGTTGGAGGACTCAGCCTACCTGATTTCAAGATTATGAGGTAATAAAAATAAAGAGCATGTTATTAGCTTAAGGATAGACACACAGATCAATGGAACAGAATATATGTCCAGAAATAGACTGACATATATACGGTCAATAGATTTTGACTAAGATGCCAACGCAATTTAATTTGGAAAAGATAATTGTTCCCACTAATGGTGCTGGGACAGCTGGCTATTCATCTGTACAAAAATGAACCTTGACCTTAACTTCACATCATACACAAAAATTAACTCACACTGGATCACACACATAGATGCAAAAGCTAAAATAATAAAATTCTAGAAGAAAATGTAAGAAAAAATCTTTTGTGTTTTTCCATAAGCAAAGATTTCGTAGGAAATAAAACACACAACTAAAAGAGAAAATATCATAAATGGATTTCAAAATTAAGAACGTCTACTCTTTGAAAGATCTCATTAAGAAAAAACAAAAAAGTATCCTATAAACTGGAAAGAAAATATTTGCAAAATCTGACGTAGTTCTTATACACTGAATATATTTTTAAAACCATAATTTGATAAAAAGACAAACACAAACACAAAAATATGGCCCAGCAATTGTATTCTTAGGTATTCACTCCATGAAAGCATAAGTCTACACCAAGACTTGTATATGAATATTCATAGCAGCCTTATTCACAATAGCCCAAGACTGGAAACAATCCAAATGTTCAATAGGACGATGGATAAACAAATTGTGGTATATTAGCATAAAGGAATACCATGGAACAATAGATTTTGTGATGCATATAAAAACATGTATGATCATATAAACATTGTGTTGGACAAAAGAAGCCAGATGCAAAAAAGAATACATGTTGTAGTGATTACATTTATAGAAAGTACAAGAAGAGCCAAACTTAATCTCTGATGACAGAATTTAGAAAGTGGATGCCTTGTTGAGAGCACAAGGAAACTTTCTGGTATGAAGTAAGTGTTGGACATGTTTTTAGTGGTGGTTCCTTCTGTGTATACAACTGTCAAAATTCACCACACTGAATACTTAAGATCTGTGTATTTTATTGTATGTAAATTAGCTTAATTTGAAAATATAATAAAAAGAGAACCAATTAGCTTTGAGAGCTTATTCTACACAAGAACATTTTCTGATTGCTATTTCTCAGCTTAGAGCCTTTTTATTGTTTACTTCTTTCTAGGAAGTAAACTTTGTTTACTTTACTTCCTTGGTACACACTCTGAGACAGGGATCTTTTTAGTATCTTGCATACCTAGAAACATCTGGTTCATAATCAGTGTACCACATATCTGCTGTTATAAGGCTAATCTCAAGATAAACAAGATGTTTTATTATAATTATGAACATTGTTATCAATTGGATATCTAATTTTACTTGCAGCAAAGATAAGGATCTGATAAATGCTAAGATCTGTCAAGATGCTAACTACATACTTACTCAACTCAGAGAACCAAAATCTGTCAGCATGCTTGGGATTGGGATGCTACATCTACCACTTTAAGTAAGAAGATACAAAAGTCCCCGATTCTTAGATCCCTTACCTGTAAAATGAACACAATACAAGGTTCATCCTCACAGAGTTATTGTGAGGATAAAATAATAATTGTAAAGGTCTTATAAACACTGGTTGCACACAATAGGCACCATATAAATATGAACTATTATTATTTAAGATAGCTGGATTCATTCTTACGCACAGATACCACACTAAAAATATTAGCCATTAGAGATAGATTTTTAAAGCTTTCTGTCAAAAAAATATAGACACTACAATGAAACACACAATCTTCATTTTATTTTTGCCCAGTTTAAAATATGGATAATTAAGCTAACTTAAACTACAGTAGCAAAGGACTAAAGAGTTGACCATTTTAAACTACATTCTTCAAATCTTCAAAGGTATTATTTAAAGAGAATGGGTTCTTTACAGAACCTTTAAAAGTCCATTTATTCAACACATATTTATTGAGTGCCTATTCTAAAGTGTTTTCCTTAAAGCAAACTATCACATTAATTAATTAAATACTGCCTGCATGTGTGAGTATAAATGATAACGGTGGGATTTGTGGAAAACACTAGCTCCCATTAGAGGTTTACTCCCACAATCAACTAAAATCAGCTCTTCTGGGGGAGGGCTTATTGGGTATGGGAGGAAGCCATAACATACTCAGAGAAGAGAGGTAAGTATTCATCTCAGACTTTTCAGGAAGGTAAACTCATTCCCTCCACCTGCAGAATCACCTGGGTACTGAGCCACCCTACTGAGAGATGGGTCTAATCCTGCAGGTGTCCTTTAGGAAAAAATCTGTTGGCCTAAATGACACACTTAGACTGGAGGACTCTAACTGCTACTTCCCTTTTATTCATTTCTTTGGCTTTAAAGAACTATTACATGATTTTGCAACCAAAAGGGAGCAAAGTAAAACCAAAGTACCATGATCCTGGTCTGGTGCTTCCAGGTTGTAGCCGTACCCCAGCAGGGTGCGCACAGCCTCGCGGAGGCTGTCCTTGTTCGATTTCTTGGTTCGGTCATCCAGAAGAGTGTAGGGAACGAGGCGAGGGTTTCTTCTGTTCTTAACATCCTACAGGAAAAAGAAAAGTATGCACAAATGTGAGCAACACTAAGGGATTTGGGGAATAAGGCAGCTACCAAATGCATTAAAATTTAAAGCTTCTGAGGTAAAACCTGCCCCTTTCACATTCCTCTTGTCTTCTCAGGCTACAGAAGTTACCGAAACACCGTCAATATAAAAAATTCAATCAAATAAATAAGTGTGTGAATTTAAAGCAGGCCCTTTCCATGAGAACAACAAAAACAACAGTAACAAAGGACAACTTTTAATGATCTCTAATCACTTCCATCTGCTGTGGTCACAAGGCAAAGTCCTAACTTAGAGAACATATAATTTCCTAGTGCAGCTCACTGATAAGTTTTTGTTCCAAGAATAGCCAAATTGGTACTGGTCACTCTTCAGTGATTTTGAGTCAACGAACAACAGGAGGCTGCTTTCCTTTCTTCAGGAAAACCCCAGCGTGTTATGGACTGCCCTTCTCTGTCCCTCAAATAGCTTGAAAACTATGCATTTGGTTTGCTCCATCAACCAGTGAAACCAGGCAATACCAGGGGCACTGAAATGACAATAAAACTCATCATGTATCTAACTATAAAGAGGCTCCAAATTTAAAATGTGGGCAAAATATGTTGACAAAGAGACAGAACAGGTGATCTTACTATCTTGACAAGAGGATGCCTAATGTTACAGTAAGTACAAAACTTGCTTTCATGGGATGGTGGAGACGTATCAACTCCTGTAAGTGTGTAGGGCACTGCCGCTTAGGAAATGACTTCTTCCCACTCACTCACTGAGACTCTGTGGCACTATTTACCAAAATTTCCATATTTCAAGAAGCATGATTGATTAGTAATTTATTTTAACACAAAGAGAAACTGGGGGGCTGTGGATGTTCCCACACCTTCTCAAAAACAAAAACAAGAAAAGCTATGGAGGTAGACAGAGGTGGTTCAGGTAAACCCAAGAAGGGATATTGTTTTGTCTCTTCTTTCTGGCAAATTTGTACTGAACACCTGAACAACTACTGACACCTGGAGTGAAAATCATCTGTAAAAATCACTGGGTGGTCAAACCCGACCTGAACTGATGCAAGGCTATTTATAGTCTTTGTTTATCTCTCTTGGTATTATTAAGCCCACATTACGCTGAATGAATAATGATTTAAAATCTGCTGCCCAACTGAGGCTGTTATATAACATGTAATAAATACTATTGTCATATCACCATTCTGAAAACCAAAAAAAAAAAATTTAATTTTGAAATTTATCTGGCCCCAGGGGTTGTGAATAATGAATTGTGGACTAGTTTTATTATCATTTTATCTCAATTTTCTAATATTTCAAAAGTTTCTTCTAAAATACAATCTCAGACAGAAAACTGCCACAAAACCAAATTATAAATCACCAATGTAGTTATGACTCACCGCGTACCTAATATACACTTCTTTCTTGATCACATGCAGAGCTAAGGTCATCTAAGTTCTTGAGTCTAGTACTAAACAGTTACTTTAGTGCAAATGTGCACGTACATTAATATATCTGTATGATATGCGTTTTAAAACAGTCATTACTGAATCCCTCCTGTTACAAATTATGTTAATTTCCACTTAAGTAAGTCTCAGACTACAATACTGAGACATGGAGCTCATGTACCTGCTGGATGCCATAAGTCCAGCCCTGTCGGATTCGATCCCGGGCCCACACGTTGTGGGCATTTTCTGCCAACTTGTCCACCATCGCTTCTTGAGATGCAGTGAGTTTTATAAAGCTCAAATCCATTGGGGCAGGCTTGTATCCACTTGTTAGCTGGTAACTATGAAGCAGAGACAAAGAAATATGGGTATTATTGGCTTTTTCATAAATATCCCTATCATAGTCATTTTATGGCCTCACCTAATTCCAATTGTCCCATAAACAACACCAGTAACCACTGGTAAAGTACCAGTCAGCAAGCCTGGGTCCCATTCACTTCAGCTAGTAACTGATTAGGTAGAAAACCAACACCATCTTTATGTTCTCATTGTCACACCGATAAAATAGGAATGACACACTTACCTATCTCTCAGTGATGGGAAGGACCTATCACCGTTTTGTGCTCCTAACAGTTGAGGCTTTTGTCTAGTCTAAATCAAAATATTGGTTATCTATTAAAACATTTGATGGATTTCTCTTCCTGTGAAGTCCTGATTTTTCTTCAACTTTAAAATGTTATACTAATGTAATATTTATTTCATAAATCAGGCACTCTTGCAGATACTATCTCTTCCTTATTCTATAGGGAAATTTTAATGCATTTGTAATTTATTTCCCTATTGTCATTCCTAGTTACATTATTTAGGAAGCCTCTAAATAAGATAGAGTCTTGGAAGTAGAGAAAATTTTAGGTACATAATCATCTAAAATATGATTACATTTTATTTCCCTGGAGTTCAAGGAACTCTTACCAGAGACCTACTTTCACACTTTGAGCTGGATAAAGAAGGTATGAAAACAGGTATAAGTTTCCATCTTTTGGGAGAAACAGAAAATTGAAAATATTCAATCTTCAACATGCACATAAAAGGGCAACAGTTCTGCCCTGCTCCACACAGACACGCAAATAGCTGTTTCATTCTATTTAACTACTGAAATTTGGCACAAAGCCTATTTTATAATTGATTTGCTTTAATTCTTCTGTCATTGTTGTATTCCCAATGATGGACTTGTCAGGATCTATTTCTGATCAGTTTTTCTAACTGGCATTATTCTTAAAATGGTTCCCAGAAGATAGTGGCCTTTGGATAGTTTTTGAAAGAATTTTATTTACCAAATTAACATAAGCATATATGCATCTTCAACTCAAGAAAAAAAATTCACTAGATATTTATGCTAACTTACAAAATTAATTATCAGAACGTGTGAGAAAATGCTTTTTAAAATAAAACTGCAAATGATCTTTCTTCTTGTTGCCATTCTGGGCTACAGCTGGCATTGTTACAAGGTGAGCTGCTAGAGAGCAGGGAGTTCGGCCACTTTGGTCACAGCCCCAGCACCTAGAATAGTGACCAATATGTGGTAGGCATGCAATAAAAATGTGTTAAATGAATTAATGTATTACAGCAATGAATAATTTTTAAGGTTTAATAAAGTTGGCTTTACCTTAATTACTCCTATTTCATTATAAAACATCTCATATTTTATAAGTAACTGACCTGTAGACCAAAGTTTTAGGAATATTTTATTAGATTGCAACAATTATGGCTTATGTCATTCAATTAACATTCATAAGTTTTGTTCCATTTTAAATAAGACTTTGTTCAAGCAATTAACACTTGCTTTTTTTTTTTTTTTACATAAAAGAGCCTTAGGGATTTCTTAGCCACTCATATGAATCACTGTATTTTATAGACTTCTGATGTTTAAATTGACAAGTCTATAAACTGTAGTCACAGCCATATATACAAGTTCTCATTTGAAAGTATTTTCTTCAAGAGAAAGCTTCTAATACATTTCCAGTACACTTACAGGTGATCAAGCTAGCACAGTCTAATTTCCAAGTTTAACACTGTTCGCTGGACACAGCCTCAGGAGACATGGTGAAGGCTCAGTCTTCTGTTCTGCCCACCTCCCCAGGGCTACAGGGCTACTTCAATTCCCTCTGACTGGCCCATAATCACCCAGAACAGGGCAGCACACAAACTTTCCTGTCTCACCTCATTAGTCTTGGTCCCACCCAGCTGTTACAGAGGACACACAGATGATAAAGTTTCTGTATTAATCTATGAATCACTGATTAGAGCCAATGCTACCCTAATGAGGGATGTGTCGTTCTCAAAGAGGAACAATCTTTCCCTACAACCAGTTCCAATGGTAGACTTTTCATCAATATCTCCTGGAATAAGGAGAAATTTTCAAAAGGTGGAGGGTGGGAAGGAGGCCCTTCCAAATAAAAAATTATAGACAAATTCTACTAATGTGTGAAGCTGGATAATAGTGACACAATCGTTTCTGTTTATTTTCTAAATTTTCTTCTTTCTGCATAGGATTTCTTTCAGAGTTGCTTTAATCTGTGATCACAGTGCAAACTCATGCAGATGCATTTGAATCTGTTGATTTGATGTAGCAGTAGCACAATAATTAGTTCACACTCATTTCCAGATGTAGACTGCAATTTATTTTACTTGCTTTTCAGTACAAGCCTGTGCAAGAAAGGATTTGGAGCTTAAAGTGGTTCTTTTAAATGGCTAATAATCCCATTCAAATTAAAGGGAAGTCCAACATCACCCAAACATTTTTATTGCCACCTCTGCTGTACTTCAAATCATCTTACACAGTAGAAATAAATATAATTATCTTTGAAATTCACAGACTACAACTGACTGTATTTGATAAAACTACTGACATAATGAATGCCTCACAAGTATGAATTAATGGTATTAACAATAATTTACAAAACCATTTTTCTGACTATCGAACATCTTGGCAAAGATACTAAGGATCAAATCATCATGACAAAATAAGATTTTTTAAATTAAATAAATGTACTTTGACAAATAATACCCATTTTATCTTATTAATACAATTTAATTAGCTACACAAAGGTCAATCAACTGATAATATGAATTATTGTATCTTCTCATGGTTGAAAAAGTACAAAGCTTTTTGAATAAAATGTAACTGACATGAATCTTGGAAGCTAAATGGTTTCAAGCAAACTTTCAGATTGATTTCTAGAAATTTAAAGTAAATAAAGAATGCTAAAATAATTCTTAGGAAGTAAAATTTCATAGCCCCCAAGCAGGAAAAAGTTCTATCACAATTATATTACTACAAAATATATATAAGCTCATATTAAAGACATCTATGCATTACATTATACTTTTTTAAACTTCCTGGAAAAATTCTGTCAGCATCAGCCAATAGATCCCTCTCTCTCTCCTCCAATTTATTTGTTTAGTGGGTACAGCTTTCGCTCCCCTACTTTAATATACAAGGTCCCTGTGCTTTCAATCATCCTACAAAATTAGCTTATGAGGAATATGTATGGAATTAACCAAAAACATTCAATATGCTTACTTTCCAAAGTTTCAAAATACTTTTGTAGTTCTTCGCTCTTGGTTTTATTTTGGCAAGTACATAATCTAATAAAATAAAATAATCAAATGAAAAAACAATAGTGAGAGTACTGAAATACCTAAACAGCCTGTGCTTCAGTTTCCTTATAGTAAAAGTTTCTTTTTTAAATACCGCTGGAAAGAAAACAAAACAAAGCAAAAAAGCTGGCAAACTTCCAGTTCCATTTGCATCAAATCACCAAGATATAAACAAAAAGTTGATAGTACTTGACCCCACTGATGAATTGTCACATAAATTAACAATTCGGTTTTGTGATTCATTCCCACCTCATCCACATTTTTCCTAAACAGGTATTTTAAAGGAGCCTTTGAAAAAAGTGTTCAATATAATATAACTAAAGGGCCAATCGAAGCGATGGAACAAAAATGTGGCAGAATACCAAAAACACTAAGTGGTAATAAGCCTTTTCTTTTTTTCAGCCACCCCCACCTCTCAAGCTTACTTGTTTAGTATGAATCAAGTTAAATGAACCTTGGGAATCATTATGTTGTGGTAAATGTACGGTAAACACGAAAAGATTATGTCCAAGTTCAGTGGATGTTAGCTGTAAATTTCAAAACCAAATCAGCCCTTCAAGTACCTTGGAACAAATGGGAAAATCTCAGACGACTGCACACCAGAGATATTAAGAACAAGGTTTGCTGAAACACATCTACCAGAAATGAATACTGGGCTGATATTTTTGCAGAAAGGGTACAGAGAATATTCAAAAATCATTCTCCAGAAAACAAACAGAGAAAAATTAATTTCAATGTAGAAATTAGAAGGGAAATATAACAAGGGTTATATTTCTTTTACTATTTCACTTCCTTGTTTTTAAGTAAACATGCAGCATGATGATGTACCCTGTCCTCCCACCCCAAATGCCTTTTTATTTGCCCTTCCTCTACTCCTCAGCCCCTGTGAAACAAGGCCATGAGGTAGGTAACCACTGCCCTCAAGAAAGGGTCATTTCAAGAAAAAGAGAGAGAGAGAAAAAAAAGCTATTCTTGGCTTTTGGATCTTAAAATATCTTTGAAAAGTCAGTGCAGACACAAAGATCTTTAGAGAAGGGCCTTGTGATAGTAAAATGTCTACCTTTGAATACTAGAAGAACAAAGCTCTTAATGCTATGGGACAGAAAGGAAGAGCAGATAAAGAACACACAGTCTCCAGTCTAAGGCTTAAAGACTACAGAGCACAGAGACAGGGAGAGTCAGAAGAAAGCAAGTGCTTCCCACCCACCTTCCCAGGTGGGGACAAGATAGATCATGGGGACAAGGTGAACTGCTATCTTGCCTCCCAGATTGTACCCAAGAAAATGGCCAAGGCCCATAATTTCATACACAAACCCTTGAACAGTACAGGTAGGGTGACAAGCTAAGTCCAGGCAGATAGGGCCCGAAGTGTTTCTTCTTCCTTCTCCCTCCACCAACAGGCTGCGATCCCCAAGCAGTCAGGGAGAGCACCCTTGGGTTTCCAGCACTCCCTGATGAGGCTTAGATGAAGCGTGGAGAAGAGAGAGTGACTCACAGAGATGAGGCGGGCACCTGATGTGTGCACCCATGACCTCAGATCAGTGCAGAAAACACGTATCCTATCATAAGGTGCCAGCAGAGATGAATGAAGACAACTCAGTCAATGACAGCAAACTCAGCTGAGAATGACCAAGAATTGAACGTTCCCTCCCTATCAGGTGAGTGCCCCAGAAATTATGCAACTCTGGGAACAAGAGGCATGTAAACGTTGAATTTAGTTTCACCAAGAAACATTCTCTCAGTGGTAAAATGTTTCCAGACACTGTTCTAGCAGCTAATGATACAATAGTTAATAATATGGACAAAAAAATCTGTATCTTTATAGAAATTATGTTCTGATGAGGAATCAGGTAGTAAACTAAGTAAGCATATAATATAATAGTATGTTAGATGATGTAAATGCTATGGGGGAACATAAAGTAGCAAAGGGGGATGGGAGGATGTACACTTTTAAATAGGATACAATTTTAAAGAACTTGAGGAAGACTGAGTTGACATTGGAATTAACACCTAAAGGTGAGAGTAGACACAGAAAACATTGACTTAGTTGAGTTTTCCTAAACAGATTAGGATTAAGTTCCTACTATCAGGCTACATTCTGGCTGCAACACCCACTGGGTTAAATCTGAAGTTAAGCCCAATCGGAGAAAATGAATTAACATTACACACTGATGCATTTTTAAATGTATAGTCTGTGAGATTTACCCACTACACATAAAAAAAGTATATAAGGTGCTTTCTTCTCCTTCGCAGTTACAGTGCTTCATCATTACAGAAAAACTCAACTGTATTTGTAATACCATTTTTCAAGTAGGTAAATATTTATATAAACTGAATTTTGAACATGTGCTTGTATCTATATAAACAATATACATATGGGTGCACATTCAGTACCTATTGCATTCATTTCTGAAAGCCATTTTAAATTTCTATGTATGTTTATGCATCAATAACATCATTTTCAGCCTTTTATGTACCCTATTCAGCCTGAGAGATACAACATACTCCACCTCCCCTCACCAGCAGTATTAGGGGTAAAGCAGTGGTAGGGAAGAGCAGGAAGTCTAGCATTCGTTTTAAAAACCTCTCAGAAGATTCTAACATGCTTTTTTCACAAGTCAACACTACCTCTTATCTCTCAGTGATATGTACAGATAACCAGCTTTTGACCTAGTATGTGTTGTGTTGATTTAATAACAGCGAAGTGCTTAAGGAAAGTTTAAATAAATGGCATCAATATTCAGACAAAATTTTAAAATTTAAATCTAGGCCTGGCGCGGTGGCTCACACTTGTAATCCTAGCACTCTGGGAGGCCGAGACAGGCAGCTTGTTTGAGTTCAGGAGTTTGAGACCAGCCTGAGCAAGAGCGAGACCCCGTCTCTATTAAAAATAGAAAGAAATTAATTGGCCAACTAAAATATATAGAAAAAATTAGCCGGGCATGGTGGCGCATGCCTGTAGTCCTAGCTACTTGGGAGGCTGAGGCAGGAGGATTGCTTGAGCCCAGGAGTTTGAGGCTGCTGTGAATTAGGCTGACGCCATGGCACTCTAGCCTGGGCAA